>CAMZMU010000073.1:37052206-37273349 GCA_947311845.1 Poa pratensis
GTCTTGTCGGCCCAGTGAAATCCAGGGTGTGCTGGGCCTGTCCTCTACGGCCCTCGACACTTGAGCGACAATTTTCGCTAAGGACCAAGCCTACGGCTTGGAGAGCCTCGCGAGGCGATTGCCTCGCGAGGGCTTTTGAGGCAGCAGAGGCCTGCGGAGGCCATATCCACTACTGCCCCTCTTCAAGGAAATCTCCCCTGGGGAGAGGTCAACGCCGAATTCTCTACAGGGCGCCAAGCCCTCGTGGAGATCGCTTCGCTGCAAAGCAACCCTGCAGAGCGCACATGGGCTCTGCAGCGGCCGCAGAGTGACGCGCGCCCCTGCGCCGGTGACGACGACGCCGCAGTTGCCATTTTGGTGATTAAAGGGGTCAAAGCTGTGCCATCCGCACCGGACTACAAGGTTTCCTCTTTGGTGATAAGGGGACCGGCCGGCGCTACACGCACGGCCAACGTCACGTGGGCACCCCCACGTTCCTCTGCGGCCCCAGCTGGCCGTCCTGCATGGACGGTGGTACTCTGCTACAGGAGTCAGCTTTACGCCCATGGACCGCGTCCATGGACAACCGGGCTGCGGTGCACCGCTACCTTCTGCGCCACGTGACAGCCCTACCATAGTGCAAGTGCAGGGGGGAGCACGGGGCGCCTATAAAAGGAGGACGAGCAGCACCGTAGCGGGATCGCATTCTCATTCCAGCATAGCCACTTACGCGCAAGGAAGAAGAAGACCATGCTTCCCTTCCTTGTGCACCATTGCCAAAAGAGAGCCCTCGGCAAGCTCATTGTACTGTAACCTCTACAAGCAGTGCAATACAGACAAGCAGGAGTAGCGGTGTTACCTCCACACGAGGGCCGTGAACCTGGGTACGGGCTGGTGTTCATCTCTGTCGTGATGTCCCTCCACTTGCTCGACGAGCACCGTCGCCGTGCAGGTTGAGGGTTGTTTGACCAACGTGTTCAGCCCCTTACACGAACTCTCTTCGTGAGCTTGACTATCCCTGTTTCGTGGGAGTCATTCTCCGACAATTGGCGCGCCAGGTAGGGGGCTGAGGCGCGTCTTCAACCTTCATCGACCTCTGCACCATGGCGGACACTCGCGCAGCTCGCGCCACCCGGCGGGCATCAGGCAGGGCAACCACCGAGCCCGCTGCCAACACCACCAACCCTCGCGGCCGTCCCCGCGCCAGCCGCCACGGGCGCAACACCGCTGAACCGCGTGGGAGCACCCCGAGGACGACGACGGCCACCACGACGACCGCTTCGACGACGACGTCGACCACGGGCACGGCGAGGACGCTGAGTCCTCGCATCCGTCCCAGCGCCAGAGCGCCTCCACTCTTGGGCGTCCAGCGCCCAGCCCAAACACCGCGCTGCTCATGGCCGCGAAGCTCTTCGCTACCGCCCCACGCGAGGCGCACGACAACTGGCTCGGCCGCCCAGCACCTCGTCGACATCGCGGCAGCTGCGCGCTCTCTGGTGCACCACAACTCCGGACGCGCTGGAACCACCGCGCATGGCGCACCTCCGCCGCCGCCTCCGCCGCCGCCTCCGCCAGGTCCGCCTCCAGCGGCGCACAAGGCCGCATCCGCGTCTTCGCCGCGCGATTGTCAAATCGTGCAGCGACACCCCAGACGCGCGGGTGGAATGGAGCGCCAGAAGGACCTCCAGAAGCGCATCGTCGAGGAAATCGGCCAAGCAGGGCGACAGAACCGCCGTGCTCTTCAGGGTGGCATCGCCTCGTACGCCACAGGTTGCGCGGCCTTCACCCGCAACCTGCGTCGCGTCGTCTGGCCACAGAAGTTCAGGCCTGACCTACCCAAGGGCTACGACGGCACGAACAACCCCATCGAGTTCTTGCAGCTCTACACCACCTCCATCCAAGCTGCGGGGGGAGACGACAAGGTCATGGCCAACTGGTTCTCCCACGCTCTCAAGGATTCCGCCTTGTCGTGGCTCCTGAACCTTCCCGAGGACTCCATTGACTCGTGGGAGGAGCTCTGCCAGCAGTTCGTTGCGAACTTCAAGGGCACGTACGAGCGCGCCCTCACCTACAACGACCTGCGAGCTGTGCGCCAGAAGCCTGGCGAGACCCTCCGCAGGTACATCCAGCGCTTCAGCCAAGTCCGCAACAAGATCCCGAACATCCCGGACTCGCACGTCATTGCGGCCTTCAGAGAGGGCGTCACCAACCACAGGATGCTCGAGAAGCTCGGCATCCATGATACCCTCTCCTGTGGTGAAGCTCTTCGACATCGCAGACAAATGCGCCAAGGCAGAGGAAGGGCTCCTCTTCGTCAAGGTGGGCTCGACAGACGACCCTGTCGAGGGATCCAAGACCCAGAAGAGGCGTGACGAGATAAAGCGCAAGCCTACCGCAGTCCTGGCAGCTGAACCCGACGCCAAGCATGTTCGCGAGGACTCTCCAGAGGCTGGCGAGAAAAAGGTGGACAACCGCCCGTTCTGCATCTACCACAACAGGCGCGGCCATGCGACGGAGAACTGCTATGACCTCAAGCAGCTGAGCAAGAAGCGTGAGCAAGAAGAAGGCAGCGGTGGCCGCGGCAGAGGCCGTGGTTACCGCAAAGGTGGACGCAAGGGCAACTTCCAGAGGCCTCAGGGAACTCAGGCGAATGCCGCCGAGAAAAACAACAATCTGCCCGACGAAGAGCCTGGAGGCTACCAGGCCCCCAAGGGTGCCATGGCATGCATCCTCGGCGGATCCCAGGCGCCCAAGTCGAACAACCAGTTCAAGCAGTTCGCTCGCGAGCTCAACGCAGCGCTTCCCGGGGTCGAGACGTCCCGCCCCCTCAAGTGGTCCCAGTACACCATCGCCTTCGACGCCAAAGATCACCCCAAGTCTACAAAGACTGTGGGCACCCTCCCGTTGGTGTGCACCCCCACCATCAACAACATCGCCGTCGGCAAGACGCTCATTGATGGGGGTGCAGGCCTAAACGTCATCTCTGTCGAGACCTTCGAGACGCTTCAAGTGCCCTACGAGTGGCTCATGCCCTCCAGGCCCTTCACCGGGGTCACCAGCGGCTCAATCTCGCCTCTGGGGCAAGTGAGGCTCGCGGTCACTTTTGGCACGCAGGAGAACTACCGCACCGAGCTAATTGACTTCGACGTCGCGCACATTGGCCTGCCCTACAACGCCATCCTCGGCTACCCCGCCCTCGCGAAGTTCATGGCCGTCACGCACCACGCCTACAACATGGTCAAGATCCCTGGCAGCGGTGGCACCATCACCATACGTGGTCACGTACAGGACGCCACGCGCGCTGTCGAGATCGCCTACAAGGCCGCTGCCATGGCATTCCCCGCTGACGAGGACATGGAGCCTCTCGAGAGGCCCAAGAAGAAACAACTGTTCACTCAAGAGCAAGCATCTACAAAGAAGGTGTCGCTGAGCACCAGCGGCTCGGGGGCTGAGGGCTCGGGGGCTAGCGTCACCATAGGCGCTGGCTTGCCTCCCAAATAGGAAAGCGCGCTCGTCGCCTTCCTTCGGGCAAATTCTGACATGTTCGCATGGACTCCGTCAGAAATGTCCGGTGTACCAAGGGAGGTGATCGAGCACCACTTAGCCGTGTGTCCAGACGCACGCCCTGTAAAGCAGAAAGCGCGGAAACAAGCCCCCGAGAAGCAAGCGTTCATCATCAAAGAAGTAGAGAAGCTGAAAGCAGCAGACATCATTCGAGAAGTTGCCCACCCCACTTGGCTCTCCAACGGTGTGGTTGTCCCAAAACCCAATGGAGGAGGCCGGCTCTGCATCGACTACACAGACGTAAACAAGGCTTGCCCCAAGGATCCATACCCCATGCCAAGGATAGACCAGATTGTGGACTCCACCGCCGGCTGTGATCTCCTCTGTTTCCTGGATGCCTTCTCAGGCTACCACCAGATCAAAATGGCCAAGGAAGACGAGGAGAAAACAGCATTTCTCACCCCTTGTGGTGTGTATTGCTACACTTGCATGCCCTTTGGCCTGAAAAATGCCGGCGCCACCTTCCAGAGGCTCATGAGGATCGCCTTGGGGGCTCAGATGGGAAGAAATGCAGAAGCTTATGTCGACGACATCGTGGTCAAGTCTCGCGAGGGAGACACTCTCTTGAAGGATCTCGAGGAAACCTTGCCAGCCTGCGCAAGGTGAACATCAAGTTAAACCCCGCCAAGTGCGTCTTCGGGGTGCCTTCAGGCAAGCTCCTCGGGTTCCTCGTGTCCCACCGCGGCATAGAAGCAAACCCTGACAAGATCAAGGCTATAGAAGACATGCAGCCACCTCGCCGCCTCAAGGACATGCAGCGCCTAGCAGGATGCATGGCCAGCTTAGGCCGCTTCATCTCCAAGTTCGGCGAGAGAGCCTTGCCATTTTTCAAGATCATGAAGAAATCCGGCACCTTCAAGTGGACTCCAGAGGCTGACAAAGCATTTGAGGACTTGAAGAAATACTTGGCTAGCTCACCAGTCATGGTAGCCCCCAGGGCAGGCGAGCATCTGAAGCTGTACCTAGCAGCCACTCCACAAACTGCTAGCGCCGTCCTGGTGGTGGAAAGAGAAGAGCCAGTTCTCCCAAGAAAAGCACTGCCACACCAAGTCCAGAACCTCCCGACGAAGGAACAGTCTCTCCAGACCCAGTGCCAGGCCCACAGCCTCAAGTCGAGTCCTCCACGAGCCCCTGCCGAGGCTCCTCCACAGGCAAACCTCGCCAAAGGTCCTGAGGAGCCTCTCGAGGGAGCCGACGCTGCCGCACCATCAACGACCCTCGTCGAGCATCCAGTCTACTTCGTCAGTACTGTACTGCGAGATGCTCGCGAGCGGTACCCAGTGCAGCAGAAGCTCCTCCTCGCGCTACTCATCGCCTCCAGGAAGCTGCGCCACTACTTCCAGGGTCACCCCATCACGGTGGTCACGTCCTTCCCCCTGGAGCAGATCCTGCGCAACCCCAACGCTACTGACCGCGTCGCAGGATGGAACATTGAGCTGCAGCCATTCAACTTGCGCTTCGACACCACAAGAGTCATAAAAGGGAGAGCGCTGGCGGATTTCGTCGCCGAGTGGACAGACCCAACTCCTGAAGAGCCTCGCGAAGAAGAAACCGCGTCATCGGGAGATACAATGCCAAGCCACTGGACCATGCACTTCGATGGAGCTTTCGCCTGCCGCAATGGTGGGGCTGGCGTTGTCTTAACCTCACCAAAAGGTGACAAGCTCTACTACGCCATCCAGCTGTGCTTCACAATAGACAAGATCTCCAACAACATCGCCGAGTACGAGGGCCTCCTCGCCGGGCTCAGAGCCGCAATCGCCCTTGGCGTCAAGCACTTACTCATAAAGGGTGATTCCCAGCTCCTGGTTAACTTCTCCAACAAGAGCTACACGCCTAAAGACGACCACATGGCCGCCTACCTTGAAGAGGTCGCAAGCTCGAGAAGCACTTCAGGGGCATGGAGCTCATGCACATCCCGCGAAAGGAGAACCAGAGGCAGATGACATCGCCAAGCGAGCATCACGAAGGCAGGCCCAGCCGGCCGGCGTCTTTGAAGAGAGACTCTCCAAGGCATCCAAAAGCAGCACAAGCACAGACGAAGTACTCCCACCACCTCCTGTAGGTGGGGCACCCAACTGCGGTCCATCCTCAGGGGAGCGTCTGCTGCTGGCTATGGTGCATCAAGAGACAGGCTGGGTTGACGAACTCAAAGACTACCTGCTGAAGGGAGTCCTTCCTGAAGAAGACGCGGAGGCAGAACGAGTGGCTCGACAAGCCAAGTCATACTACATCCTCGAGGGAGACCTGTACCGCAAGCGCCCAAATGGAATTGCACTCAAGTGCGTCCCCCCCGAGGAAGGCCGCATGCTGATCAGAGACATTCACAGTGGAGAGTGTGGCCACCATTCCTCTGCACGCACCCTGGCAGGCAAGGTCTTCAGGAGCGGTTTCTACTGGCCCCAAGTGCTTCAAGATGCCACCACCATCGTCCAGTCTTGCGATGCGTGCCATTCCACGCCAAGCAAGTCCATCAGCCTGCACTGGGACTCCAAACCATCCCGCTCTCGTGGCCTTTCGCGGTCTGGGGCTGACATCTTGGGACCCTTCCCGAGATCGCAAGGGGGCTACCGCTTCCTCTTCGTGGCAGTCGACAAGTTCACCAAGTGGGCAGAGGTTGAAGCAGTGCGCAGCATACCGGCCAGGGCGGCAGTAAAATTCATCAGAGGCCTGGTCTGCCGCTTTGGTGTGCCTAATCGCATCATCACCGACAATGGCTCACAATTCACCAGCGGCATCTTCAGGGCCTACTGCGAGAGCCTCGGCACCAAGCTCTGCTTCGCCTCGGTGGCTCACCCACAGAGCAACGGCCAAGCCGAGCGAGCAAATGCTGAGGTCCTCAAGGGCCTCAAGACAAGAAGCTTCAATCGCCTGAAGGGCTACGGCAAGGGCTGGATAGACGAACTCCCGTCCGTGCTCTGGTCCATCCGCACGAACCCCACGAAGCCCACTGGTGAGACGCCATTTGCTCTCGTGTATGGAGCTGAAGCAGTCCTCCCCACAGAGATCAAGCATGGATCCGCACGGGTCCTTGCCTTCAACGAGGACGATCAAGCAGACCTCCACAGCGACGACCTGCTGCTCCTTGACGGGTTGCGCCGCCGTGCCGCCCTCAGGGCAGCCAAGTACCAGCAAGACCTGCGACGCTACCACAGCCGCCACATACGTCCGCGCACTCTCGAGACAGGCGACCTCGTCCTCAGGAGAATCCTCTCCAGGGAAGGTCTCCACAAGCTCTCGCCAATGTGGGAAGGCCCCTACAGGGTCTCACACATCGCCAGGCCTGGCGCGGTACGCCTCGAAACGGAGGACGGCATTCCGGTCAAGAATCCATGGAACATCGCGCATCTACGCAAGTTCTACCCGTGATCATAGTCACGCCAGACATTTTTTGTCTCTAGAGGGAAGCACACAACTTCACCTCCAAGCTTCACAAAAGCTTCTCCTCCCGAGGGCCAGCCCCTCTGAGCTCTCCTGATTACGTGCCGCCGCAGGCCGTGAAGAGTCTCAGCCACTGAATGTGGTCCCCATGCCTCGACATGGAAAACTTTATCTTGGTCACACCAAGTGTAATGAACCAATTCGTTTCTCAATGAAACATTGCGCTGAGGCGCCGCTATGTAATATTTTGGTGGTGAGTTTTACTTTTCATCATCTTAGTTCATTTCGCGCTCATATTCTTCCCCATGCGCACCTCGCGAGCGGGGGCTGAGTACGGTGACTGTGCCTCAAGAGCACCCCAACAGCACCGCAAAATCCAAAGGATCCGAGCTCTAGCACGTGAGCACGCTCTCACGCCTGTTACCTCCCCAAAGAGCTCTGGCCCATGGGCTTGCTCCCAAAACACGCCACCTCACCAAAGGACCTTGGTACTTACTCTCCTCGCGAGATACCATGAGGAAGCCTATAAGCGCGCATGAGTGTTTACTACCATGTGCCTGCTTTGGGTTTGCCTCTCTAACCAATACAGGGAACAAGAGTCCTCCCCAAGGTCGAGAAGTCACGCTCCGACCCCTAGAGGGGGAGGAGCGCACCATCAGGGAAGCCAACGCCCTCTACGAGGCCAAAGTCTCGCCAAGCTAAGTCTAGCGCTCGCCCCTCAGAGTTTTTCTCCCTCTCACGGCACCTGTCGTCCCTCGAGCGGTTTTTTCTCTCTCACACTCCATGGACTGCTTGTGCGTCAAAGGGGAGCCCTCGAGCACCGCGACTCGAGAGCCCTTACCTCTCCAAGCCTTAAACACCCCCCGGCCTTGCCGAGTCACGCTCCGGCATACCGTAGCGGCGGTGTCATAGCGCAAAGAGATGGGTCCTGACGACGTAGAGCGAAGAAAGACATGGAACAGGGATAAAAGGCCCTTCGAGGGGCACACACACACACATGTTTGCATACGATCAAAGTATCTTACAAGCCAGCATGAATTAAAACAAGTCTTAAAACAAAGATAATTGCGCGCCAAGCGCATCTTGTTGCAGGAGTGGCCTAGGCAGAGGGTTCACCATCGCCGTCCTCTTCAGCCTTCTCTTCTTCGGCGCCTTCATCCTCCTCAGCGGCCTGCTCCGCCTCAACCCTCTTGAAGCGGTCGACGTAATCGTTGACTTCTTCTCGAACCAAGTTGGAGAGCTCCCAGGCTTGGTCCCCCTCGATGGGCTCGGTCACTGACTCGTAGTCGAAGCCGGGGTGAAGGCGCTGGAGGTTGGCGAAGACGCGATCGATCGCCACGGTCAAGAGCTTGCGGCACTCCTCATCAACAACTCGCCAAGTTCCGCCACAGGGCCCTCGAGCACAGTGAAGAGCTGATCGAAGTAGGCGAGGTATGTGGCGGCGTCAGCGTTCCCATGACGGGAACAACAGGAGCATCCACTCCTAGCTGCCCCGCGAGAGTGTTCCCCCGGGTCACCAAGGACTTGAACACGCGCTCCCGCTGCTGCGTCAGGACCCGCGCCGCCTGCACGCTGTGCTCATCCTCTGCAGCACGCTCCACAGCAGGGCCCGCCTGCGCGTTCAGCTCCCTCATATCAGCCATCAGGGAGGCGAGGTCTTGATCTGCACGTTCGCGAGCCTCTTCCGCGCGGCGACGACCGTCCCTGGCGCGCCTCACCTGGGAGTTCAGGTTGGCGTTCTGGTGCTCCAGTTGAACAATGCGGGCATTGTCATCCGCGCGTTTCTTCTTGAAGCGGTCCTCCTGCTTCCTGAACTTCCCGGCATATTCTTCGGCGACGGCGGAGCGATATTCTTTTGCTTGGCGGCGGCATCCTTCTCAGCCTCTTCCTTCCTCGCGGCGAGCTTTCGGTTGGACTTCTCTACAAGCTTTTTGTGCCTGGCCACCTCCTCGTCATGCTTGCCTATGGCCTCGGCCATTGCCCTCCCGCGCCTCAGATCTGCGCGCTGCGTGGACAGCTCCTTGTCAGCCTGCAGTTGCTGCTCCTCGCGTTTGAGCACCTCCGCTTCGCGCGCCGCCAGTACTTGCTCACGGGCATCCAAGGACACGCGGTGTTGGTCCAAAGACTTCCGCGTAGCCTCCGACTCCGCAGCAAATTTCCCCTCGCGGTCGGCAAGCTCTTGGCGCTGAGCGGCTAGCGTGGTCTCGAGGGTCGCGCTCTGAGGCAGCGGCTTGGCGCTCCCCGCGGCCGCCTCGCGATCTTCAGCGGCCTGGCGCTCTGCCTGGAGTGGCTCCAGGGTCTCTTGAGCCTCGCGAACCGCGCTCTCGCGGACCTCCTTGGCGAAGCGCAGCGCCTCCTCTCGCTGCGCCTGCATGGCCTCGTTGTCGTGGCGGCGTTGCTCCACGACCTCGAAGAAGCGGGTCCATGCCCTCTCAAGTTCGTCATACTCTCTGGCGAGCTCGGCCTCCTCGAGAGCGAGTTGGGCCTCCAGCCCATCCAGTGCACCCCTCGCCAGGCGGAAGGTAGAGCTGCGGCGAGCGCCGCTCCAGCTCTTGCCACCCAGGACCAGAGCCCGCGAACTCCCACGAGACATGGAGGCTCCCTCGTGCGCACTAGTTTCGAGGGTGGGAGTCTCCAAGCTTGGGCCCGGGTCAACCTTGGCCTGGGGGCTGAAGCGAGCCCTCTCCGTCATTGGGGCCATGGGCTCCAGCACCGTCGTCTTCAACCGGCGCCTCCTCTCGAGCTTCAGGGGCTGGGGAAGATTGCCCAGCCACCGTGGGGTCCGCCGCCGCCGAGCCCGCTGCGACCTCAGAAGAAGCCGCCGCCCCCTCAGCATCTGCGTTAGGCGGGGGCGGCGGAGGGACATTTTCCTCCATCGCGGCGTCGGTGCCTTGGGGCGGCGGAGTAATATTCTCCCCCATCTCAACGTCGCGCCTCCCTTCGCCGGCGAGCCGCTCCCCGTTTCCTCCGCGGCGACCTCCTCTTGCCGCTCTGGTGGAGTGACGGGACGTGGGGTGTTGGTGTCCGCACCACCGCCTCCTCCTCGGGGCGCCTCCGCGGTAGAAGACGAAGTAGCTGCTCCGGCCAGAGGTGTAACCACCACATGCCCTACGGTCTCCTCCGCCACCGGCTCCGAGGCCTCGGTCACTACGGGCTTAGCAACCTCTTCAGCTGAGGGCTCCACAGGCTCCTCGACGGTTGCCGAGGCCAGGCCCCGGACCTCCGCGGCCTTGCGGAGCCTCCGGCGTTTTGCCGTCACCAGATCCCTAACAAACAAACAATGAAGGCCATCAAGAGGAGAGCAAGAAAACTCTCGAAAGATGCGAAAACAGGGGCCAACGCTTACCCAGATGACTTGGCGCGTGAGTCGACCCACATCGTAGTGGACGACCGCCACGACCTCGACGAAGCAGCTCCAGAGCCGGGCCCCTCAGGAGCAGTCTCAGCTTTCCTCTTGAGAGGGGTGCCCACTGGGCTCTTGGCGGCCCTGTCGTGAAAAGCCTTGGAGCGGGGATCGCAGCGTCCCGCTACGGCCTCCTCATCGCTGTCTTCCTCCCCCTCCGCGACCTGGCGCGAAGGGGCCACAAGGAAATCCTCGTCCCCGCTGGACGAAATCTCCAGAACTCTCCCTCGGAGGAGCAGGTTTCGAAGAGCTCGCCTCCCCTGCCGAGGGATTCGCCCCTCCACAGGTGACGCCCAGATCGGCGTCAGATGCGGCGGGTGACTCCGAGGCCCAGTCCTCTTCCACCACGGGCGCCGCGTCCTCCTTCTTCTCCTCCCCAGCCAGGCCCTGAGGGGTGAACTCCGGCATCAGCTCCAGGATCGCGAGGCGCTTCTTCGGTAATCTGATGGAGTGGCTTCGCGAGCTCACTGCGCGGCACAGGAACCTCCGGGGCGGTGAAGAGGATGCCCATTATGGAAGCTACGACGTCGGGAGGTGGGAGCTGCAGTGCAGCCGCATTGCGTCCGCCGGGCCTGAATACATCCACATCGGCTTTGTGTGCTTCTGGAGAGGAGCGATACGGCGCCTCACGAAGTCTTCAGCAACCATCTGCCCCGTGAGGCCAGCGTCGCGGACGAGCTTCATGCGTGCGACCAAGTCAGCAATCTTCGGGCTCTGAAGGTTGCACTCGACCAGTTCGAGTTCTTCAGCGGCGGCGCCTCAGGGACGTCGAAGAAGGAATTCTGCGTCTTGGCGTCCACGAGGAACCACCGCTGGCGGAAATCGTCCACCTTCTTCGTCACCCGTGTGACGGGTTTGTCGCCGTCCCAGGACATGGGGATGTAGATGCCTCCCATCCCATCCGCGATGCGGAAGGACACACAACCAGACCGCTCGCCAGGCGCCGTGGAGCGGAGCGCGTAGAAGCTCCGGAAGAAGGCCACGGAAGGCATCACCCCCAAATACGCCTCGCAAAGATATGCGAAGATGGCGAGGATCAAGATGGAGTTGGGGTGCAGATGCAGAAGTTGGATCTGATAGAAGGCCAGAACCTCCTCCAGGAAAGGGAAAATGGCGGCACCAAACCGCGAAAATGGTCTGGAAGAAAATGGGATACAGCCCCGCCGCGAGCTTGCCAAAGCGCGCCGCCTTGAGAACAGTGGCGCCGTGCTCGTTGTTCTTGCCTGCGGCCATCAGCCGGATCTTGTCCAGCGCCTCCGCCGTGTGGATGCGAGTCCCCACCAGCGCCGGCGCGAACTCGTCCTCCTGCTGCGCCTCGGCCGGTACGTTCGCCATTGCCGCCTTGTCCTTCTTGGGACCCATGGTCGAAGAAAGAAGGGCGGCGAGAAGCTCGGTGAAGGAGGAGGAGCGTCGGAGCACAGGAGCGCAGCGTCAAGAGCGAGGAGACGGGCGCGCAAATGATGCAGTAACTGCTGCCTGAACCGGCGCTGCAGGCTTTATTCCCCTCAGAGCAGTTACCGAGACGTGGTGGGACCCCCCACTACGCCCATCATCTCCGAGGAGAACGTGTCGTCGCGGCGTAACTGCCCTACACGTGTCTCAGGCCGGCCGGACACTTTGGGCCCATGACGATTCGCCTGCGTCCATTGGACTACATCGTGCCCATCATGGGCCCGGGGGCTACTGTCGGCCCAGTGAAATCCAGGGTGTGCTGGGCCTGTCCTCTACGGCCCTCGACACTTGATGGCGAATTTTCGCTAAGGACCAAGCCTACGGCTTGGAGAGCCTCGCGAGGGCTTTTGAGGCAGCAGAGGCCTGCGGAGGCCATATCCACTGCTGCCCCCTCTTCAAGGAAATCTCCCCTGGGGAGAGGTCAACGCCGAATTCTCTACAGGGCGCCAAGCCCTCGTGGAGATCGCTTCGCTGCAAAGCAACCTCTGCAGAGCGCACATGGGCTCTGCAGCGGCCGCAGAGTGACGCGCGCCCCTGCGCGCGGTGACGACGACGCCGCAGTTGCCATTTTGGTGATTAAAGGGGTCCAAAGCTGTGCCATCCGCACCGGACTACAAGGTTTCCTCTTTGGTGATAAGGGGACCGGCCGGCGCTACACTCCACGGCCAACGTCACGTGGGCACCCCCACGTTCCTCTGCGGCCCCAGCTGGCCGTCCTGCATGGACGGTGGTTACTCTGCTACAGGAGTCAGCTTTACGCCATGGACCGCGTCCATGGACAACCGGGCTGCGGTGCACCGCGCTCACCTTCTGCGCCACGTGACAGCCCTACCATAGTGCAAGTGCAGGGAGGGAGCACGGGGCGCCTATAAAAGGAGGACGAGCAGCACCGTAGTGAGGGATCGCATTCTCATTCCAGCATAGCCACTTACGCGCAAGGAAGAAGAAGACCATGCTTCCCTTCCTTGTGCACACCATTGCCAAAAGAGAGCCCTCGGCAAGCTCATTGTACTGTAACCTCTACAAGCAGTGCAATACAGACAAGCAGGAGTAGCGGTGTTACCTCCTCACGAGGGCCGTGAACCTGGGTACGGGCTGGTGTTCATCTCTGTCGTGATGTCCCTCCACTTGCTCGACGAGCACCGTCGCCGTGCAGGTTGAGGGTTGTTTGACCAACGTGTTCAGCCCCTTACACGAACTCTCTTCGTGAGCTTGACTATCCCTGTTTCGTGGGAGTCATTCTCCGACAGTCATGAGTATACCGGGTTATTATCCCCCCAATAGCATTGAGGCAACTTCACAACATCGGTAAGCAATTTTGGTATAGAGAGTGCAACTACTATAAGATGTTGAGCAACAAATTGGTATATTAAGCAACAATTTTGTGCACTTATGCAATAAATTTCACATATTGAGCAACTATTATGCCCTCTTAAGCAATAAACTGGCAAAAATAAGCAACTCTTTCGGGAGAGTCGGGGTAGTGGGGAGCTACTCGAGGGGAAATGACTTGTGTGATGGCCACGCTGGTGCGAGAGGCGACTGGTTGTGATCCATGTCCAATATCACTCACAAGCTAAACCTAGGTATACCTAGTTCCAGATTGATAAATGCAAATTTCAGATTACCGCCGTCAACTTTCAGCTCACAGCAGGCAACTTTTAGCACACTAAAACCAACTTTCAGATTACTGTGGCCGCCGACGATCTTCCCAAGGAGGCGGCCTCTCGCATATCCATGACCGTGAGCCGTTCAAAGAAACAAGGACGCATATAGGCAGCGCGCGTGCGTTAGATGGGCAGGTCTAGCGCTCATCGTCTCCAATGGAATGACCCAGACATCACACCGGCCACCTACCCCACAGCGCCGACCCTGGCCAACCACCGCACAGCGCGAGCGACCGCCGCTTCCTTCCTCGCGCGCGTCGACCTTGCCGCTACCCTGTGCACCTCGCGGGAAGACGCTACAATACCCCGGCAACAGCTCATGACCAAGATGCGGGAGACGAGCCACCGGCGACGGCGCAAAAGCGCGCGCCGGCAGATGGCAGCCAACCGCTAGTCCTCAACACCCTCTCGTCCGTCCGGCAGGTGGCGCACGCCGGCAGGTGCGGCCGGCTGGCATGCTCAGGGTGGAGCGCTTCGGGCGGCGCTGGCCACGTGCAGGGGAAAGCAGCTCGCGTGGAGGCCCGGGCCAGAATGCATCGCGCAAGGGGCGGCCAGCGCAGGCTGCGCCCAGGGAAGGCCGTCATGATGGCCGGTGGCTCTTGTGCACGTCGGGGAAGAAAGCGATCGGAAAAAAAGAAAGAGGGAAGAAAAAAGGGGGATAATAGGGAAAAGGGAACCTAATTTATTGCCTAATTGTATATATTAGTTGTTTAATGTTACCAATTTGTTTCCTAAAATATTCTAATAGTTGCTCAACTTTATCAATTTGTTGCCTAACTCCATATATTAGTTGCTTCTACCAAAAAAAAATTGTTGTTGTCCTGGAGTTGCTTATTGTTGTTGTGAAATTGTCTAATTGCGCACCAAAATTGCTTACCGTCATGGTGAAGTTGCCTCAACGCACCAAATATGCTTCACCTCCTGTCAAAAGTTGATTTCAGTTGTTGTTGTTTTGAAGTTGTCTTATCGCATAACAAAATTGCTTACCTTTGTTGCGAAATTGTTTCAATGCACATCAAAGTTGTGAACCGTTGTTGTGAAATTATTTCAACACACACTAAAAGTTGTGTTTGCTCGTACCAAAATTGTTGTGGAGTTGATTACCGTTGTTAGTTGCTTTAGTTGCTTACTGTTTTGTGAAGTTGACTCGTCACACACCAAAACTGTTTCTTATTGTGAAGTTGCTTTTAGTTTATTCTAGGCGAAGCAAAATACACCGGATAGTTTATTCTTCAGAGTTACATCTGAATACATAAGCTTGCAGCCAGTTTTACGAATTCTGGTGAATCTAGGGGTCTTCTAGCAAAATTGCCAAAGAGATAAGGTCCTTTGACCTTTCGCTCTGATTCCCCACGAGCTCGTGGATGCTAGCTCCTGCTCGCCGAAGTGTGCTACCAGAGTGGCAAAGCTCCACCATACAGTCTCCCGCGTCCTCTGCAGTGTGACCATGGCGTCCCATGGCTTCTTGTATGACAGGCTTGGAGCTATAGGAGGTGGCGCCGTCGCGCGAGCAGGGAATCTGGCATAGTTAATTCTCGTAATGGAGGGCAGCGGGATGCCCGGCCGGCGGCGGCGCGTGGTTCACGACCCCATGGCTGGGATACAGGGGAAGTGAGGTGGCCTCATGGATCCACGCGATGCAGCGAGGGGTGTGCCGCGCCGGTGAGCAGGAGCGTCCCGAAACGGAGCAGTCCATGCACATGAGGTCGGTGCCGGATCTTGGGGGATTTTTGGGGTGGGCTCCCCACCGGTGTCACGCGGGGGAGAAACAAGGAGAGCGCATGCACGGCTGCTGGACCGGAGAGGAGAGGACGCGCTCGCCGGCGACGGGGAAGACTGGGGCGACGGAGCGCGGCGGCGGGACTAGGTCCAGGTCGCGCCGTCACAGGCTCACAGCAGCTTGGTGGAAGGACAATGGGGGAAACGAGGAAAAGTGAGGGGCTGAGGGCAAGACGGGTTGGAGACGACCGAATAGCGCAGTTGTCCGACCAGGTGGTACTAGGCACGAATCACATCGCGCCCGAGCGGGATCGTACGACGCCCGTGCGGCCGTTCGCTTCGACCAAATAACGCGCGTGCGAAAGTAAGCTTTTGGGAACATCAATTATATCTATCTAAAATAGTACTCGTAGTAAATCACTCCATAGGTTAGGAGAGGCACAAACTAATGCTTTAACCCCTCCATCTTCATTCAGTGCAGTCTCGTTTATCTCTAGAATTAACCTACAAAGCAAGTAATGGAAACAGTGAAACAAGATCATCTGTATTTTAATTCACACTTAATCTATCCTAGTAAACGGCTCATCTTGCATGCTTGTGCAGTGGTCACACCGAAACATGTTAATAATCTACAATGAAACTCAACCACAAATGATTTCTGTACAGACAAACTGGAGTAATTAACTTTTTGGGCATCTATGTATTAATATACGTTTCTTGTAACCAGTTTTTTTGGCGGATATGCAACATAGTTGTGATGGCGCATTTTATATTTGGCCGTTGTTGCACGATGTCTATAGTTGCTCTATGGCATTGCTGAAGGCTTGAAGCTACAGTTGAACATCATGTATACGTACAATATGGGTATGGTGTAGTACACCAACACGTATTGTACCCTCTGTAATATGCCACGGTAGAGGCTCTTTCTACCTCTATATAACACGTACCTGATGCACTCCAACAAGGCATCGTTCACCCTAAAACCCTAGATTACAATATGGTATCAGAGCTCCTTCTCTTCGAGACCTAGCTGCTCCGAAAAACTGCCGCCGCCACGATCACGATCACGATCTGCCGCCGCCGCAGCCTTCCCTGCCGCCGCCGCCTCCAAAACACGACCAAAAACCAGCCGCTGCCGCCGCTCTTTAGCCGCCATAGCCGCCACATCTACGATCTACAAAAACCTACAACCGCCGCTGTTCTGCCGCTGCCTTGCTCAGCCGCCACAGCCGCCACACTACGATACAACCAAAAATCCTAGATCCCTTGCCGCCGCCATGAGTTCCTCATCATCGAGCTCCTCCTTGGCCGCCGAGCTGGGTGCACCACCCACCCAACAACTTACCCGAGCCAACTTTCTCCTCTGAAAAGCCCTTGTGCTCCCGGCGTTTCGCGGTGCGAACGTTATGGGACTGCTCGATGGATCTGATCGGCCACCTTCCAAGACCATTGAGGTTGAAGACAGCGAGAAGAAGAAGACCGTGGTGGAGAATCCCGCCTACCTGGCCTGGATCGCCCGTGACCAAAAGGTGCTGCGTTTCCTCCTGAATTCGCTCTCCCCAGACATCCTCTCCCATGTGCTAGGGATGGAATCCACTGCTGAGGCCTGGGCCACCATCACCAACATGTTCTCCTCGGCCTCCCGATCGAAGGTGCAGCACCTTCGGTCCCTCCTCAACGATGCCAAGAAGCTGAACCTCACCGCTGATCAGTACTTCACCAAGATGAAGACGCTCGCCTCCGAGCTTGCTGCTGGTGGCAAGCCACTTGAAGACGACGAGCTCATTGGATACATCCTCCATGGACTGGACTCCTCCTACAACTCCCTCGTTGCCGCCGTGAACGGCAACCCCGGTACAACTCTTGATGACCTCTTTGCCAACTCTCCTCATATGATATGCGCAATGCCATGCTAGATGATCCATCAGACAACTCCTTCTCGTCCTCGGCTAATGCTATGCAGCGGGGTCATGACAACCGTACTCCCCGCCATGATGATCGTGACCGCTCGTACGACCGTGGTGACCGCGGTGATCGTGGCAACTATGGTTACCGTGGCCCTCGTGGAGACTCTCGTGACTACGGCTCTCGGGGTGACTCCCGTGGCTACCGTGGACGTCGTGATGGAGGAGGTGATCACCGTGGACGTGACCGCCGTGATGATAGGCGTGACCGTCGCCGTGGTCCGCGTCAAGATCGAGCTCGGACTCCCTACGTCAATGTGACATGCCAAGTTTGTAAGATCCATGGCCACTCTGCCGCCGATTGCTGGTGGCGTTACAAGAATGATGGGTCGGACAGTGATGGCGATCATGATGACAAGGCTGCAAACATGGCCTCCTATGGTGTCGATACCAACTGGTACTCCGACACGGGAGCCACCGACCACATCACCGGCGAGCTCAACAAGCTCTCCATACGTGAGAAGTACAATGGACGTGATCGCGTCCATGCAGCCGATGGAAAAGGTATGGTTATAAGTCATGTTGGTCATTCTACTTTGCATACCCCACACACATCTTTACACCTACGAAATATTCTTCATGTTCCCAATGCATCTAAAAACTTGTTGTCTATTCATAAGCTTACACTTGATAATGATGTATTTCTTGAGTTTCACCCCTTCTTCTTTTTGATCAAGGATCAGGCAACAAGGAAAACTCTGTTTAAAGGTCCTGTCATGGTGGTCTCTATCCCCTTGTGCCTGTCTCAACGGGGTCATCCAAGCATGCTTTTATCACAATAAAGCCATCATCCTCCACATGGCATCGTCGTCTAGGTCATCCTTCTTCGTTTGTGGTGCAACAAGTACTTAGGAAAAATGAGTTATCTTATTCCCCAGAAATAAACCCTTATGTTTGTGATTCTTGTCAACTAGCAAAAAGCCACCAATTGCCATATCCTGTTTCCACTAGTGTTTCGACTGTCCCTCTGGAACAAGTGTTTTCTGATGTATGGGGACCTGCTCCTGCTTCTGTTGGCAAGCACACTTATTATGTAAGCTTTATCGATGATTTTAGTAAATTTACATGGATCTATTTACTTAAGAAACGCTCTGATGTTTATCAAGTTTTTCTTAACTTCCAACAACTTGTTGAGCGCAAGTTTGATAGAAAGATCATCACGATGCAAACTGATTGGGGTGGTGAGTATGAGAAACTCAATAGTTTCTTTCAAAAAGTTGGTATTACACATCATGTTACTTGCCCACATGCTCATCAACAAAATGGTTCCGCTGAACGTAAACATCGCCATATTGTTGAGGTTGGTCTAGCCTTGCTTGCAAATGCATCTATGCCACTTAAATTTTGGGATGAGGCTTTTCTCACCACCACCTTTCTCATTAACTTGCTCCCTAGCAAAGTTCTAAAATTTGAAAACTCCCGTTGAACGTCTTCTTCATACAAAACCAAACTATGACTCCCTTCGTGTCTTTGGTTGTGCGTGTTGGCCTAACCTTCGTCCCTACAATACACGAAAGTTAGCTTTTCGTTCTACACGATGCATCTTCCTTGGTTATAGCCCACGTCACAAAGGAGTCAAATGTTTAGATCCTAGCACTGGTCGAGTTTACATTTCTAGAGACGGGGTGTTTGATGAGCAAGTTTTTCCCTTTGCTTCCTTGAATCCTAATGCGGGAAGACGCCTTAAACAAGACATTTTGCTTCTTCCTAAATCATCCACACATGGGGTTGCACAAGTTAATGATCACATGCCTTTACCATATGTACCTGTTAATAATCATACTCAGGACGCTGATGATTCCACTGCTGAAAATTTGAGTCAAAACGGTGAAGAAATGAGCCAAAACGGTGAAGAAAATGGTGCACCCGGTGGTGACACAGCGCATGCAGAAAACGACGCTTCCGGCACGGAATCTGATGAAGATTTGGCATCAGATCAGGAGCCCCCAGATTCCGGGGCAGATTCTGCTGCGTCCTCCGCGTCTGATTCGCTGGGTGGGGATCCCGGTGATGATTCGCCTGACGGCGCTGAAGCGGCCCGTGCACAGCGCACGAACGGCGACATGCTCGACAGCGACACGCTCGACAGCGACAGCAGTCACCCGTCGCTTTCTGGTTCGCTGCAGACCGTGCATGCACATGATGAGGCCATGCATGCCAATGATGATGCCTCCGAGCTGTCGCTTCCTGGTTCGCCGTCGGGAGCAGATGGCTCCAATGGTGCGGACAGTGCTGTTCCCTCCCCTGGCGCCGGATCTTCTGCAACCAACTCCCCTGTAGCTTCTGCTGCACCTGGGATTCGTACACGCCTCCAAAAGGGTATACAACAACCTAAGCAATACAAAGATGGTACTATTACATATTGTCGGCAACCAAAAATTTATAAGCAAGCAAATTCTGTTAGATATGGGCTACTAACATCTACAGGAGAGCCTTCCTCTCTTTCTGAGGCACTTGATCGTCTGGAGTGGAAGAAGGCAATGGAGGAAGAATATGATGCACTTCTCAAAAACAAGACTTGGCACCTTGTTCCCTCAAGCTCCAACAAAAACATAATTGACTGCAAATGGGTGTATCGTGTCAAGAAAAATTCAGATGGTTCTATTGACATGTATAAAGCACGTTTGGTTGCAAAAGGTTTTAAACAGAGGTATGGAATCGATTATGAAGACACTTTCAGTCATGTTGTTAAAGCTGCTACTATCAGGATTGTTCTAGCCATTTCAGTTACTCGAGGATGGAGTTTACGGCAGCTAGATGTCAAGAACGCGTTTTTACACGGTGTTCTGGAAGAGGAGGTATATATGAAACAACCTCCAGGTTTTGAGGATCCTAGTGCTCCCCATCACATTTGTAGGCTTGACAAGGCTCTTTATGGATTAAAACAAGCTCCCAGGGCTTGGTACTCTCGTCTTAGCTCCAAGCTTCATGATATTGGCTTCACACCATCCAAGGCTGACACGGCTCTATTCCTCTATCAAAGGTCAGGTATCACGATATTTGTCTTGATATATGTTGATGACATTATTGTGGCCAGTTCTTCTGATGAGGCTGTTTCAGTTTTGGTTAAGGATCTAAATAAACATTTTGCTATCAAAGATCTTGGTAACTTACATTTCTTTTTGGGCATTGAAGTTAAGAAAGTGCATGATGGGTTGATGTTAACACAAGAGAAATATGCCATGGACCTCTTATGCCGAGTAGGAATGAAGAACTGCAAGCCAGCTCCTACACCCTTGTCAACCACTGAGCCATTGTCTCTTCATGAGGGTGTTCCTCTTGGTCCTGCTGATAGTTCACAATATAGGAGTATTGTTGGTGATCTTCAATATTTGACTCTCACGCGGCCTGACATATCCTTTTCAGTTAATAAAGTATGCCAATATCTCCATGCACCAATTACAGTTCATTGGACAGCCACCAAAAGGATATTAAGATACATTCAGAGTACATTGTCTCTTGGTCTAACATTTAGGAGCTCCTCTTACACACGCTTGAGTGCCTTTTCAGATGCTGATTGGGCCAGCTGTATTGATGATCGTCGGTCCACGGGAGGGTTTGCTATCTTTCTTGGACCGAACCTTGTTTCATGGAGCTCTCGCAAGCAAAGCCACTGTTTCTCGATCAAGTACTGAAGCTGAGTATAAGGCTGTAGCCAATGCTACTGCTGAATTGATATGGGTAGAAGCACTTCTTCATGAGCTTGGTGTTACATTGAAAGAGAAGCCATGTTTGTGGTGTGACAATTTAGGTGCTACCTATTTGTCAGTAAATCCTGTTTTTCATGCAAGGACAAAGCATATAGAGATTGACTACCACTTTGTGAGAGAACGAGTGGCAACAAAAAATTTGGAAATCAAATTTATTTCAAGCAAAGACCAAGTGGCAGATGGCTTCACAAAAGTGCTTCCTGTTAGAGAGTTAAATAAGTTTAAGAGTAATCTAAACCTTTGTAAGCATTTAGATTAAGGGGGGCTGTTGAACATCATGTATACGTACAATACGGGTATGGTGTAGTACACCAACACATATTGTACCCTATGTAATATGCCACGGTAGAGGCTCTTTCTACCTCTATATAACACGTACCCGATGCACCCAACGAGGCATCGTTCACCCCTAAAACCCTAGATTACAATAGCTACAGCCAATTTAGCAGATTTACTGGTGCAACAAATCATATGTACCGTCAGATGACATAGCCGTTAGCTTCCGCATGCTTTCATAGACGATGCACTCACAATTTGAGAACTGAACGAGACATGATCGATGATATTCTCATCAGGTGTAGCATTTTGCATGTTCACGTATACGCATGTTCATGTAGTCAATATATATTATCGCAGTGGCACTATGCAGTTCAGAACTGGAACACGCTTTTTATCTCTTCCTCCCAGTGGAAGCGTACGGTCCATTCTTCTTCTTGAGCGCAGCACATGGTTAAGAAAACATAAGGTATAGCATATAACCTAACTGATAGATCGATCATGCCTGTCACAAGCCATATTATCTTAGCTGTATAGTGCACTGATCAACGAGATGCATGGTGCGACCAAATTAGTTACTAATAAAGTTGCCAAAATCGATACTTTCATATCCGATCCCCAAGAGGTTGTGTTAGGTGCATTACAAGAAAATGCTATAGGTCAACCGTTAAGGGCCTCTTTGATTAATAGAAACAGTGGAGGAATCGTAGGAATATCATTTTTTTGTGATATTGTTCATCCATTTGATTCAAGAAAATTGTGCATAGGAAAAAAGGAGGTATTAATATTTCCTTTTGTTCAGGTTTCAAAAAAGAAAACAAAACGGTTCTACAACCCACTCAAACTTCTTTCTTGCATATCTACGCAAAGAACAAGGCAAAAACAAAGAGTTGCACAATATGAAACAGTAAAATAAAATAAAGAAGGAAAAATAAAAACTGATAGAATAATATAATTTTTTTTGAGATCAATTAATAATATAAATATATGGAAGGGACATTGGTCGGCCCACTCGGCGCTGTGTGTGGACAACGCAAGGAGCGTTGTATAGGACACGCCTAAAAAAAGTTGATTTGGTTGCCACTATTAAGAAGCCTGAGCCGGAGGCCCAATACAAACAAGAACCTTAAGGAACTATGAGCGATAATCTAAAACTGGCCGAAGTTCATGCTGTTTTTTAAGCCTAACGTTTTAACTGAGAAATCCAAGCTGGAGTAGCTCAGTTGGTTAGAGCGTGTTGCTGTTAACCACAAGGTCGGAGGTTCGAGCCCTCCTTCTAGCGATTTTTTGATAATTTCTCTGACTTTATTTACTTTTGTCAAACACCTCCTAAAATGTACTATATCAGGCCACAGGATGCTCCTTATGGGCATGTGCACGAAGACTTTCCGAAAATCATCAACAAATTCAGTCCGATTTCAATAGGGAGCGGTGACAGCGGCGGGTTGGCGGATCGTTCTTACGATGGTAGCAGTCGTTATGTGGTTCGGGGAGCGTAATTCTGGTATTATATCAGACTATAGGATGCTCCTTATGGGCAGTGCACGAAGACTATTCGGCCATCATCAACAAATTCAGTCCGACTTCAATAAGGGAGCGGTGACAACGGCGGGTTGGTGGGTCGTTGTTATGACGAAAGTTGTCGTTATGTTGTTCAGGGAGCTTGATGAACCTTCATATTGATCTGATTGTCTCACAAAAAAGAATCCGATTATGAAAAATCAATTATGAGGTGTCAATTTTGTGCTAATTTTAAATTTGTTAGAGATAATAGATTTATGGTTGTTAGGACATTTTGATATTGGATAATTATGTAAGTTCATGAATAATTCCAAAATATAAATCATGATTAAAACATCTACTGTTATGTGTAACTCAAACATACTAGATGTACTAAACAAGATAAAAAAAAACACCATGACATTGCAAAACATATAATCGACAAATATGTTTAACCAGTAGATAGGAGTGCAAACCACATAGTGTGATTGTTTGTAAAGTAGCCATCGGTACAGCAGTAACATTATTGATGACAACGTTGGCGAAAACCGATTGTAAAGATGGTGTTTGACGTGGTGGTAACTAGCGCCGCTCGATTTGGACGGTAAACGACCCGCGATGAGAAACTCAGTCGAGCGATGTGCTTCCCAAATACTCCCTTCATTCCAAAATATAAGGTGCCCTTTAATTTCGCTGGTCAACGATGTACAACTTTGACCATAATTTGTATTCATAATATGTCCTTAAAATTATTATAGAGATATATCAAATGAAAGAGTTTTGTAAGACGAATCAAACGGTATCGTTTGTACATTCTTAGTGCTGGTCAACGACGTACAACTTTGACCATAATTTGTATTCATAATATGTCCTTAAAATTATTATAGAGATATATCAAATGAAAGAGTTTTGTAAGACGAATCAAACGGTATCGTTTGTACATTCTTAGTCTATATATTTTGTTATATATTGGTGGTCAAAGTTGATCACTAAAGACCAGCATAAAAATAGCATGCCTTGTATTTTGAAATGGAGGGAGTACCTAATTCGCCCTCTTCCATACATGATCACAAGGCGCCAGAGGTGCTCTTTCTTGTTCCGGAGATTTGCAGGAATTCTAAAATTTATTGGGCCAAGCCCATTTACTTCTAACATTTTCATGTCTCAGTAAGTCGAGATTTTTGTCTTACCAGATTTTCAAAACCACGACATCAGTTTAGTTTAGTTGCACTATTAGAAATCCATATTTTTTTAGAAATCAGTTGAGATGACAAATTTTCAATGGAATGAGAACTGGAAAACCGTTGTCCTACACACGAGAGCTGAACACACGCAAAAGACTTTGCACATTAACCATCTCCACAATATCCATACATGAACTGCACAGTATCCAGGGTTCAACATTTCGTTTTCAGTTTTTCTTTCGTCCATGATAGAGATTCGCAAATTTTGTGAAATTAACGAAATTTCGAAGAAATTATTCAAATATTTCGGCCAGATTCAAATTCTTGCGCTTAAAAATATTTAGCAAAATAAATGTAAAAGTACAGATTCGAACTCAAAACCATGCACAGGATTGAACGGAAGCTGTACCATCAACCTACAGAAACTTGTGATAGATACATGATTTCTATGTCTTATAAAAATTTGTATTTTATATTTTCAAATTAAGCCGAAATTTTTTATCGATTTTAGCTTCTTTCGCCCCTCTCCGAGAATCGTTAATTTCGTGAAATTCGTTCGAAATTTCGACGAAATTATTTTCCCTGACAGTATCCATTTTATCAACACATTACGTGCCGTGCAAACTCCACAAAAGAATCGGGAGTATGCTGAAACACTGATTATCTCCTCCTATGCACACGTACGAGAATGCACAAGAACCCGCTGGATGGGCAGGTGGTACGTGGTATAATTAATTAAGAGATGGAGTGCCGGCGGCGACGCTGGAAGAGCACCTTGGCGTCGGCGGTGGCCTTGGCGCCGAGCTGCTGCAGGCCGGGCTCGGCGGCGGGGCGCATCCGGAAGAGCGTGTTGAGCCTTCCGAAGCTGCGTGCGAAGCTCCGAAGCAGGCGGTTGGCCGGGTTGACGCGCACCAGCTCCCGCTTCATGCTCACGTGGTCCTTCTCCAGGTCCGTCAGCCGCATCCGCATCCGCGACACCTCCAGCTTCAGCTCCCGGTTCTCCCGCCGTACCGACGCGTAGTTGTCCCGCGGCGACATGGCGCCGCTGCCGACGCCGCTCCCAGACCGCATGTTGTGGTTGTTGCCGCCCTGCGCCGTCGCCGCGGCTGCCGCGCAGCCGAAGAAGAGCGCCGCGTCGTGCCCGCCGAAGACGCTTCCTCCGCCGCCACCGCCTCCTCCGCCGGACTGGATCGCGCTCCGCAGGCGGATCTGCTCGAAGTAGAGCACCTGCACGGCCATCTGCACCGGCAGCCGCTCGTTCTGCGCTGCATGGCTGCACGCGTCCGGCGTCAGTCGCTGGCAGTCGATCGCCTTGCACATCCGATACCTCTCCGCCTCCCTGATGTTCGGGTGCACCTGCACGTTAATTCCAACCATGAAGACGATGATTAATTATCTATGAACGTTGGTGGTGGTATTAACTAAGCGGAAAGGGAAATGCAGTGTGCGTGCGTGCGTGCGTGCCTTGATGAAGATGTCGACGGCGCGGTAGATGCCGTCGGTGACGAGGCGTGCGTGGTCGGGGAGGATCTCAGCGAGGGAGATGAACTTGGCAGGGACGAGGTTGGAATCCAGCGCGATCTCGGCTAGGTAGCTGTCAAGCAGCTTGGAAGCCTTCACGAGGGAGCTCTGCTTCGGGGACCGCGGGCTGTCGTAGTCGAACCCGCCGCCGCCGTCCTCCTCGCTGTCGTCATCGAGGTTGAGGAACACCGAGAAGATCCTCGCCACCACGTCCGTGTCGTACATCGTCTGGTGCTGTTGTACGGCTGCCTCGGCCGGCGTCGGCGAGGTCGTCACGCAGGACGACCCGGTGGCGATCAGGATGTCCTCCAGGATGGCCTGGTCAAGCTGCATGCCGATCCGCTTCTCGAGGTCGGTCTTACACATGTTAGACGCTGACAGCGCCATGGCCGTCTTGAGAAGCCCCGAGAGGAAGGCCATGGGCACGGGGCTCTTCTTGGACTGCGCCGGCAGCAGCCCGACGATGGTCTCGACGACGGCACGCTGTTTCTTGACGGCGTCCGTGTCCGGAATGACGCCGCCGCATTTGTCCGCGGCCTGCATGTCCCTGCAGGCCATGAGCCCGTGCAGCGAGTTCTGTGCGTAGTTGATGAGGATCCGGGTGACCGTCTCCTGCCTGAGGCCCTTGGACTTGACGGCGGAGAGCAGCCGCTGGAAGAAGTCGAGCCCGAGGCCGGCGACCGACTTGCCCCACCAGTCCCCCGGCCCCGGCGAGTCAAGCTCGATAGACGCCGGCTTGAGCTGCGCGCTATGATCCAGCCTGGACAACAGCCCGGACGCGAGCTGCTCCTTGCAGACGTTGTTGGCGATGGTGGCGATGAGGCGGGCGACGAGGTTGACGTCCTCGGCGGCCGGGAGCAGCGCCTCGCAGGCACGGAGAACGGCGACGGAGCTGGCGATGCTGGGGAACACGGCGTCGCGTAGGAACGCCTCGGCTCGGAGCTCGAGGTTCTTGTCGGAGAAGTCGTCGGTCATCTGCAGGTATCGCGCGGCGCAGCGGAGCATGGCGACGTTGGCGACCGTGACGTCGACGTGCACGCCGTAGCAGAACTTGGCAGCCAGCTCGAACGCCGGCGCGCCGCCCGGGGTGCCGTGGAGGGTGAGGCGCGCGAGCTTTGCGTCCTTGGCCTCCGCGACGAAACGCCGGATCTTGCCGCTCCGGGAGACCAGCGGGAACTGCGCGAGCAGCTATGCCGTCGGCATTAGCACGTCATTGTAAGGTTTTCCGAAAATGTTACGACAGTTTGAGAGACAATGCTTTGCTTTTGTCTCACCTTGTGGAGAGCGAAGCTGGACGTGCCGACCTCGACGGTGAGGTCGCTGGAGACGTCGGTCGGAGGCCTGGAAGACGAGCAAGGGACGTGCCGGTTGGACATGTTCTGACGACATGAACGAAATCCATTGAAAAGCAGCAGAATTGCGGACTGAAATTACCATTCATTGGCATGGCGATTGCTCAGGCTCGACCGGAAGACCTTCTTACCGGAGACGCTCACGCTCTGCTTCGGCTCCGTCACCGTAGCCACGCCCATCTTTTCTTCTTTCTCTCTCTCGCACACACACACTCAGCTCACAACGATCGAGGAACGAGTGCAGGCACTGCAAAAGGGATGTGCTATATATGTTTCTCAGCTAGTATGTCCTACTATGTGTTTGTGTACTGACTTCTGGTTCGGTCTTCAGTGTCTGTGTCTTGTAGGGGGGAGAAACAGAGAGAATCAGAGAGTGGCTTTTTAGTGGCGAGTGTGCGGTGTGGGAATGCGTGCAGAAAGGTATTACTGGCCGTGAAGTGTTTGATGATGATTATAGTGCCACAAGGCGCAAAACCATTGTGCGTAGCATGAGTTACAGTGAGAAATTAGATGGGCAAATGGGGCAGAGAGCATCATATAGGCTTTTCTGTTTGAGATGCTATCATGCGTATAGGCTTTAGATATATGCTTCTTTCTTTCTTCCTTCTAATAACCACTCCTATGATGCAGGGCAGAACTGCCGGGAGGGAAATGTGGAGCTGCAATCATTTGTTCTTCCCAATGCCTCGATAAGATTGGAACCATATGCTTGTTAAGATCATGCGTTTTATGATTATCCCGCGATGAGCACATAAACATTTAACTACAATCCTTCAGCTTTTCGCAAAAAAAAAACAATCTTTAGCGCACCATATCAAGGTATTCGTACTATTTACTTTTCTGGATCGGATTGGTGCTTAACCAAGATCAAAATATTGGTGTTAATGTTAAAAATACGGTGTAATTGGTGAAGAGAGGCCAGGAGAAGTGAAATCTTCTCCCAAATTTTTCATCTTAGGTTGTTTTATTCTTTTGACGTTTGAGTTTTTTTTTAAAGCATGATGTACTCGTTGGTTTGGACGTGTTGATTGATTCTAGATATGTAGAGGTTGAATGTGAACTCTTTTGCTTGTATCGGCTTGATGAGAGTTTGAGTTAATAGAAAAAAAACTTCATAAAAAAAGTACACCGCAAGCCTCTCAATTTTCCTGCACAAATTGTAAAATGGAATGCTTTATGTTACTCTTTTGGTCTAACAGGTGGGCTCGTCTCATTGCTGTCTTGTGAGGTGCAAATCATTTGTGGCAGTGACCTTGCATACAATATGATTCAAATATATAAAATCCTAGCTTGTTATTGGGCTTATACATGTGCTTGAAAAAGTAGCAAGCAGATCATACTACCACACAGTACCATATGATCACGACATTTGTAACAAAGCAACAAATCATGTTCCAATATTCTAACAATTGTGAGATTGCTTATAGATGTAGAGTATAGACATAAATACGACATGTAAATGTTGGTAAAATTATACGATCATTTATGGTACGTGTTTACTGTAGCTCAAAAAGATTTTTACACCGTGTTACTCTAGCTTACTGTAGTTTGATGTACAATAGCTTAATTTGGTATTTTTCGTGAGCTTGGAGATTATCATACTTTCCTACATAACTTTTACATAATTTCACATGTGTATGTGCCCACATCCCTCTTAAATGGTTATACTTTTCAGAAAATTGAAATTGCACCTTTTCCTTTGGAATATGATTCAGATATCCCTAGTTCGAATGGAACATAGGATGACCGAATGAATGGTCCAGGCAGATTGAAGATGAAGATGCAAATGATCAGTGTTCATTACTGGTCGCGGGGTATCTTGGTTCCAGACTTCGAGAGATTGCCTATTACATAAATGAAGGGAAAATAATAATATTTAGAATGTGATTGATATCTCAGTTTCTTTTGAGCCAAAACAAAAGAAAATGTGATTGATATCTCAGTTTCTTTTGAGTACTGTTGTTATAGGAAATTAGTTTCTCGCTGGATTCGCATGGACCAGCCACGGCGTTGATTAATCGCAACAAAGAATCGAGAAAAATCCATCCATGATGGTGCATGACTAAGCCCCGGGTTTAAATAACAGGAAAGAGCGATGGAAAGCAGAGGGCATGAGGCAAAAAGAGAAGCAACATAATTAGTTAAAACAAAAGAAAGATTAGGTACCCCTTTGACAGCCAAATCGGCATGGAAAGCTTGACATGACAGCACGCATTGGCTCTGCTCCGTGGGCCACGCCTCTCACCAACCAGTAGTTAGTTATTTAACTGCCAAAAACCTTGGCTATCGGCGATTCGACCCCGTTTCACAGTTATGTAACCGCGAAGTCTTTGTCAGAGTCAGGGAGGAAATCATTAGTATCAGTGAAGAAGCATCTTGTTGGTGCTTGACAAATGACAGCTTAGTTGCTTGCCCCTATTCGCTCGTGTTCATATTTTTATCCTGAGAAGACAGACCCCGTCGTATCCTAGCTACAACCTAGTGTACTTCTATTGTTTGCACTGCTAATGGTTAGTGTCACCAACAATTCTAATAAGGATCTAAGAAATGCATCATGTACTGCACAGATATAAGTAGTTGAGGCAGCAGTTCAGTTCTTGTAGGCTCTAAGTGTCCATTTCGAAAAAAAAGTTCTTGTAGGTGACTTTGGTCTCGGTGGCAGAGACAGACAACAGCTAATGCGGAGTCCCCCCAAAACTAGATTGCTAGCTCCATGGCCAGCAGCAGCGTGTGGGCAGATTACAACTGACAGGATCGGACAAGAAAGAAAAGCCAATTTACCCATGACGAACCAAGGCAGTGGCGCTGGCAAAGATATATCGACGAGCACACCGAAATCCGCGTCTATAATCCTTTCCACCGCATAATATCGATGGGAAACCGGCGCCGGCCGCCGGCCGGGGAATTCTATTTTGGGCGTAGCAGTAGCAGAAGACCAAAAGGAAGGCGGATCATCATCTTTGCTTGGACTCGGATAGCTCGATCAGAGCATCTCCAAGCGGCCCAAACGTCCGGGCGGCCCCCAAAGCCATCCGAAACGCCCGGGCGGTCCGGCACACCCCAAACCCAGCCCATATCTGGGGCGGGTTTGTGGGCGTCCGGGCGCGTCCGCCCCCCTGTCGCTGACAGTGCGGATCCACACTTTGACCGCCTGGCGGAGCGGATAAGTTAGTTTGACCGGCGTCGGCATTCATGGCGTACCGGCCACCTTCGACTATAAGTGGAGGGGCCGGAGCAAACCCTACTCCCGCACCGCACTTCCGCCGCCACCGCCGCTCTCTTCTCCTCCTCAGCCACCGGTGCCGAGTTTCCTCCTCCACCTCATCCACCATTTCTCGCAGCCTTCCGCCCGGCATGCTCACACCGGAGGACAGGTCGCAGATCCACCGGGAGGCGCTCGCGCGCGACGCGGCGGAGGTCGCTGCACTTGCGGCCCAAGCGCAAGCGGACGCGGCGGTCCAGGCGTCGGAGACGGCGGCCGTTGGCGTCGTCGAGCTTGAGGCCGAGCCCACATTCATCCGCATGACGGGTGCGGAGTTCCGCCAGCGAATGGAGGAGGAGGAGTCCCGGTACCAGGCCGAACAAGCACGGATCCAGGAGGAGCTGCAGCTCCGGGCGGAGGCGGAGCACAGTGCGGCGGAGCAGCAGCTCCGGGCGGAGGCGGCAGACCACATCCTCATCGGTCAGATGAGGAACAGGGCCGGCTTCCTCGAGCAGCAGCTCCAGGCGGAGACGGCAATGAAGGAAGGCCGCAACGTCGACCTTCAAGCCGCCGGATCTGCGTCGACCTTCTCCATCTCCGACTCCGACGAGGAGGGAAAGGCGGGCGGCACCGGTGACGAGGCACAGGGCGGCGGCTCCGGTGAAGGGGCAGGGGCGATGGTCATCGTCATCTCCGACGACGAGTAGGATAGCGGGAGACGGATAGCTATGTAGTAGGAGTAGTACGTACTATGATCTACGTTATATGGTTTGTAGTAATTTGGTAGCTAGATTTTGGGGTACGTGGTTGTAGGAGACATGTTTTAGGGGCTGCCCGGTCAGTGTCTGCAGACGCGTCTGACGCGTCTGGACGTGTCCGCGGACACTTTGGGGACCGATTTCGGGGTATGTGACTAGAGATGCTCTCATCGCCACCATGATTTGATACACGATCGGCCATCCTCTTAACTTAATGCGGCTGATCATTGTTCGTTAAGAGCCTATGCTACACATAGTGTACATATTACCTTATAGAAAATAAACTCATTGTGTTACTGATCTACATTAGTACTCCCTCCGTTTCTAAATGTAAGATGTTTTAGGTGTTACACTTATGGGTTTAGATACATAATTAAATGAGTGAACATACATATAAAATGTGTCTAGATACACTTATATACATGTGAACGTGGATAAAGTCTTAAACATCTTATATTTGGGGAACCGAGGAAGTAGTTAGCTAATCTGATCATGACTTGGGAGCGAGTAATTAATGAAACCAAGGACGCTATATTGGTCTGGATGTTTCCTGGTAGCATCGATCCCTTGGGACTACTGTTCTAGGCTCATCGTTCCAACAAATTCTTAAGTAAAATACTCATGTGCATTGCGTTGCCGGCTCGCTTAAGCTTGTCACATACTAGTATATTCTTCAGCTTTCTGTGCTCATCATGCACGGGTTGGGAAGGAAGGCTATGGTTGCGTGCCAAAAGCGACGCAGGCGGACGCGTTGCCTGCTTAATCGCTTGCTGGAGCAAAAGGGAGATTAGAGGGGGAGAACGTGGTCTGCGCGAAACGCTTTGAGCTTTATGCCCGAGCTAATGATGGGCGCTTTGCCCTCTGCACATGTATGAATCATCCGATCGGCCGATCGATTCGCTTGGTGACGCTGCAACTCAAGCGTGGAGTATCTGTTGCCCTACCGATTTCCAGCAGGATCGCACACGTAGCACTGTCTTTTTTCTTGGGATAACTAGCAAGCCGTCGTTGGAACATCGGAAGTTCCGGGTTCGACACGGACGCCAAAAGGATGACGACTACCAAAACATGAACCTAATCTACTGAAAACACTATTTTATTAAAAACTCCACACATAGATCGAGTTCCCCGCCCCTCCGGACACTGGAGAGGCTGGCCGGAGGAGAGAGAACCGACATATGGAGGTTTTTCTTTGGAGATGCCAAAGGTGGCGGCGCGCCGCAAGGCTGACCGAAATTGCACTTTCAGTGAGGGAGTGAGCATTTTGCTTAGCACATGGAGCAATACACAACATTCGAGAAATGGACCTCAACACGGCCCGGCAATGCCATAAGCACAAGGCACTCAGAGGCCCCAGGGCAAATCCTATTTGACGCGTTAAGAGTGCATTAGCACGCCGACGCCTAAAGGATTCCCTAGGTGGGCCGGTCTAGGTAGTATTCTTCTTCTTTTTTCTTCTTTGTTATGTTTTCTTTATTTCTCATTTTTATTTTTTATCAGCTTTTTTCTTTTTTCGTTTCCTCCATTCTTTTAGTTTTTTCTTTTTAAAAAATATTTTATTTTTCTAACTCACGTGAACAACTATTTCGAATTGTGAACAACAATTATAATTATGTGAACTTTTATTTTGAACCCCTTAAATATTATTATTTTTGAATAATGTGAATTTTTTATTTGCGTGACATATTTTTGAACTATACATTTTTTAAATGTCTTGAACAATTATTTTATACTATTTGAATATTTTATCTCGCATATGAACATTTTAAAAACTTCGTGATTTTTTTTAACTGCGCGGAAAAAACATTCATGTTACAATTTTTTATTAAAACCTCATGAATAATTATTTTTTTAATCCATATCACCATTTTCCTCAACTTTCTAACATGAAGAAGAAAAGATGCAGGGAACAAAAAAGAAAAAAAACAATAGCACTCCACCTGGGCGAGCCCACCAGACGGCAGTGTTCACGCGTCGCCACAGTAGGGGACGCTTTAAGCGTTGAATAAGAGCGCCCACTCACCAGTCAACACCGATACGTTTCGGCCTCGCAAAAGGAGAGGAGAACATGAAAAATTGGCAAATCCAGCCCAATCAGCCCAGCTTGTCGACAACTACACGTCTACACCCAAAAGAAAAACAGGAGCGGCGGCGCACCCGCTGAGGCGACGAAACGTCGGCGGCGGCCACTCCACACAGTCCACAGCCCCACAACGCCCTGAGGCGAAAGACCGGCTCAGACGTAGGTTCGCCGGCGGTGCCCTGCGCGACCAGTTACATCGTCGCTGACCAGCTCCGGGTCCGGGTCCAGACCAGGCGCCCGCTTGGCTGCACTGCCCGTGAGAAGTTCACTGCTTGGCCGTAACGGCTCTGGCACCACTTCGGGCTTGCGCCCCGGTGATCCACTTGTAAGCATTATCTTGTCCACACACTGATTCTTCAAATTTCACAGCTTCACAGGGACTTGACATTTTGGAATTTGACCGTCTGTTTCCACAAACCAGCTATCTTACACTTTAAATTTCGCTTGTTTTCCCCTGTCATATTAGTGCACCCTAAAAGTTGACAGCCACTGATAATCTGATGCTACTATCATGGATTCTGTCGAGATTGCCCTTTTTTTTTTCTGGCGTGAACCGCCTGAGACACTTAGTTTGTGCCCTCTCAGTTTCGGCTTCATACTAATTTTGAATTTCAGCGATTAGTTCTTTTTCTGAAAAAAAAATAGATTACAGAAATTAGTATGATCATATGATGTCGTTAAGTCGGTATATTTATGCATGGTTTGCCTTAGAGTTGTCTGATGAAATGCCTAAGCTAGATGCATTAGTGATGTATGATGTATGCATGCTTTCTTCCATGATTATTCTTCCTGTTTCTACTTTGGATATCTTCATTTGCCCGCTTACTGAAATACTGAGATTCTACTGGGGCCACTTCGCATCACGTTAGTCTTCGAATAATGCGCCATGTTCAGTTACTATTTGTTGCTTACTACCATATGATTGTCAGATTGTACGTCAATAGTGGAACACATTTAATGACGTATAAGAAAGAGTTGGGTGCAGGGCTTATGTTTGCTATATGTATGGTTGCCCTCTTAGTTGCAGCGTTTGCAGTGGTCACTCAAAATGGTAATGGGTTTCCTTTGCAGATTTTGCCATCTGGTTTTGCACCTGTCGATGTATGAATTCCTCGACTAAGAAAATTATGCAGACAAAGCTATGGATAAGATTTGCCCCCTTCCTTTCTAAGCGTTATATTTTACCTGTGGGACCTACTCGTTTTCTCCATCTTCGTCATGCTCTGCAATACAACCATGGCTTTTGTTGGTCTCGGTAACCCCGGTGAGAAGTACCAATCGACCAGACACAATGTGAGTTCTTCTCATCTTGTCTTCGAAATTCAGTAGCCCAACTTTTTCTTAGAAATCTCTTGCACTGGTTTTGCTTGCAGGTTGGGTTTGATATGATAGATGCGTTTGCACAGTCTCAGGGTATATCCGTGAGCACACATCACTTCAAAGCATTATTCGGTGAAGGTTTGGTCCATCTATATATCCCCTGAAAATGTGTGTCTTTACCTTTTGAATTGAATGGAAACATTTCCATGCAGGGATGGTCGCTGGCATCCCTGTTCTCCTTGCTAAGCCTCAAACATATATAAACCTCAGCGGTGAATCTGTAAGCAACACATTTGGAAGACCATCTGAGTTTAGTATCTGTTTTCTGCATTGCTATACTATTCTATGGTGATGCCTTTTATTTAAATGGTTTTACTGTGTAATGTGACAGTGTGTTAAATGTTTATCATCATCCCCCCCTCGTACCCTCCCTATGCATTAGTAGAGATCATTTGCCCACCAATCACATTTCAGTGTAATTTTACTTTGGTTAGTATACATATATCAGCTGCTACCACTTGAATTTGAAATATGCACAGATGACAAGAAAGCATATTCAGGCCTCTTTTAGTTTGTACTTATCTATTACATATTAATGATTATGGCAACTTCATGTTAGAATTTTCTTTAACTGGAGATAGAAAATCTGTAATACAACGTCATTTGGTGACTGTCACTAACCAGTCTCCATTTTTTCTTTGTCTTGTTACAGGCGGGGCCACTTGCTTCCTATTATAAACTGCCACTTAATCGTGTCCTAGTGGTATGTATTTACTTTTTAATCTACTTTGGTGGGACCTTATATGACAATCTGACTTCTCTGATTTGGGAGTTTCAGGCATACGATGACACGGACCTTCCATGCGGAGTTCTCCGTTTACAACCTAAAGGAGGATATGGGCGCCACAATGGGTTGGTAAACTTCATTTTGATGTGTTTTGTGAAAGATATATGTGTATGTCAAATGTTGTCAAAGGGAAACCATATATTCCTGTGTTAAAATACATACATCAAAAGACTAGCTGGCTGGTAGTGCTGTAATTTATCAGTTTAAAGTGTCACACCATTGTATTGGTCCTCTAATCTAGCATGTTGGTATGTCCTTAGAAAGTTAGGAGTAGCCTGGTAAACAATATGATCCTTACCTTTGATAAAGCAGAGATGACAAAACTTCGCTTGAAAGTTTTATAGCTAATTGGTAATTAATTTTCCAGTTTGTTGTGGTATTCCTGCACGCACCATATATTTTATCCATTTTATCATGGAATTTTAATTTCCTTTACATGTCATACCATTTTACATAGCAAGTGGTGCCTTGTTCGTTCTGGAAGAATATTGTCCAAATATAACCACACTCAGTGTGATAGAATGCTCCATCCTTAAATTTGGTGTTTTCTTGGTGTGGTTATAGATCGTTAGCCATGCAGGATATATCTGATGTCTATAGATAGGGGCTTTATTTGATCTTGACAAGAAGTATTTACCGTTTTAATTTATCAGGCTGAAGAGTGTCATCTACCATTTTCGCAAGAATCGAGAATTTGGTCGATTAAGGATTGGTAGGTTCGACAACTGCATGAGTCATATTTTGTTTTTTTCTTTCTGGTAATACATAGTTTAGATTATTTAGGAATTGGACGGCCACCTGGTCAGATGGATCCCAAGTCTTTTGTGCTTCAGAAGTTCAATAAGACTGGTCGTGAACGGGTAAAAATCTCACTGCTTTTGTTCTGCAGTTCTAGTTTCGTGTTATGCTTCTTTTTTGTTATATTATTTTACTTTATGTTTAGTTTTTAAATGAATTAATTCAAAATACTGTCACTAGCTCTATGGTTGGATGATCTTGTTCATTTGCTAGGACAGGTACAACCAAAATGTATTGACTCCAACACGTACACATGGTTTTATTTTGTATATAATACTCTATATCTATCTATTTCAGTTAAATCTTGGTGAACTTCTGCAATGCTTCTCGCAAATGGGAAGTGTATTATTTGTGCTGGCATATAGTTGACTAGGTAGCATTATGTCCCATATTGTCAGTGTTTTAATATTCCCTCTATTCTCAAATAAGTTGCATTTCCAGGCATCCTTCAAAGCTCACAAGTATGTATATATTATTATGAAAGTAGTTTTTTTAGACAATTCAACTCACATAATTTCAAGTATGATTGATCATGATGGACACAAAGATATTGTGTGTCAATCTGAAAATAGTTTGACGAGGATGTGATCCACAACCAGATGATATTTTAAGGACCACTTAGGGGTTCCATACTGTTCGAAGGCTTAAGCACAGTAGATAAGATTATGTCTTGGCTTGTACGCAACAACCAGGAGCTTATGCTTTGCATGTTTCTGTTTTATCATAGATTGATTCAGCGATGGAAGAGGGTGTTGACATTCTGAAGATGGTGGTCACCACGGGGTTGACAGAGGCGGCAAGATTGTCAAATGTTGATCAGAAGTATAAGCATTTGATATCAGATGACCAGCAGCAGTAACTACAAACTGCATGTCAGAGGAAATTCTCATGCAGTAAGTATACCTGTTAGATGCCCCCAGTTTTATCTATTTGGCGTCTGATGGGAGAATCTGATACCAGTGGCATACACTACATGTGAAATATAGTGGAAAAGAATCTGTAGGAAAAAATATTATTAATTATATAGATTTAACAAATCTATATGAAAATTTCCTATGAACTACAATGCTACAGTTGAACAGCTTATATAGAGATTCCTAGGAAGTACAATGCTATAAACAACTAGTATAGGAAAAAAATCTACGAACTAATATTCAACAAAATTTGAAAACCTGTTGGAACAAAGAGGTCCTCGGTATGCAGTAGTTTTGGCCTGGAGTGAGGGGAAGAGAGGCGCAGGAAAACTTATACTAGAGCGGCATATCTCAAGCTAACATCTCATGCCGTGAAATTTTTCAGCTTCCTGTTTGTTTGTTTGTCCCAACTGCCATGACATATACCAAACAATTTTGGTTTAGGACCGTAACCGCACACTTTATTTTTGTTCAGAGGCCATAGCCACAGACCTGGACGGCCGTTGCCCATTCCAACTTGCAAATGTGCGTTGTCCTCTAAAGCTCCCCCCACCACATGCCATTACCTCTTTTTTCCATAACTCGGCCCTGTCTCTTGAAGCAATTCTGTCTCAGAGAAACCAGTCACGATGGTGGGGGGAAAGCTAGTATTCCTCAAGGCTCCTGCGCCGTCAGCGAAGCCAAACAGTGGAGGAGGGGTGGAAATGGAGAAGGAGCCACGTAACCCAAGCGAAGGAAGTCAGCCACTAATAAATGCTTTGCCTAAGATGAGATGGTCTAGTTGTTGCGCTTTATTTGATTTTAGGCGCAAAGTGATGTGCTCGTTCGCCTGTTCTGTTTGTTTCCTGGCTCTTTCGTTGCATAGGTACGAACAGGGGTTCGTGCAGATGATCAAAGAGATCGAAGTAGCTATTTTTTATGTGAACTTTTGGTTCCTACCTACTCCCACCTTCCGTGCATGTGTTTCTACATAGGTTTAGAGTTGTAAATACACTCGATGTAAGTATAAGAGCGTGGTCATCTACAATATGATATATGAAGCTTGAAATGATCTACACAAGACACAACGAATAATTTAAGGCGAACCTGATAACAAAGGTAAAGATGCTTTTTGTTCCATTGCTAGTAATATCAAAGAATGGAAGCCATATTTTATTCATAGTAATTCTTCAGAAAAATACAAACCAAATAATGCATGGTGAACCTGATAAGAAAAGTAAAGCACACTGCTTGTTGTTGCATCCCAAGTAACACCAAATAATGCAAGCTTTATTATATTCATAGTATTCTTTCACAAAAATATACGCTAAATAATGGATGGTGAACCTGATAAGGAAAGTAAAGCTGATTTTCGTTTCATTCCAAGTAATACCAAATAATGCAAGCCTTATTTTATTCATAGTAATTGTTCACAGATAAATGAGTAAGCGGTCAAGCCCCAGTGGATGTGTCCTGAATCCTCATACAACTTTTATTAGCGTGAGATACTAAGATAGCTGGTGCTCCTGTCGATGAATGATGCCATCAATAGATAATCCGACCTGTAGTACATCACCATTGTCTAGATTTGAATAGGATTCACAAACAGTCGCTTTATTGTCCCCTCAAGACGTCTGCTGAACGTAAAAGCATCGGTTTTGTCATCATACATGAACGGCATGCTGATCGTTATATTTGCGACCCGCTGTACCGCCGGAAGCAGCTCAGGGAGCTCAAAGCGTGCTTGGTTCGTAGTCTTCCATGCATCTTCGATCAGAGAACCGATCTTAGCAATGGCAACCTCACTTCCCACACCGTGCTCACTGATGTAGCATTCCACGGAGCTAGCCACGTCATTTTTGTTCTTTCCACGCTGTGAACAACACATGCTTAATTAGAGGTGTCATGAAGACAAACGATAAACAATATGGGTGGTAGACTTGGAGATGTAATTTGTACCTTAAATGAAGCAAGGTCATTCATGAAACGTGTGACCTCTGCACAAGCCCTGACAGCATCCGTGCAACTGAGGGCCCATTCGAGTGCCTCCTTAGATGCAGTATCACCCATACCAACTAGCAACCCAACACATACCCATGGTCCGCCTGAGCACATACTAGATACATTCACTTGATCATTAAATCTTGGCTTGTAATTTTGATGAAACCATTCGGCTTCCTGGAGATAGTTGCTCGATAATATTTGAAACTGTGAGAAAAAGAAAATGTATCAGCAGTTATGATGAAAGATTTGGCTATTTAAGTGTCATGGATATACACAATCAATCTATTATATATACATGTGTTTTTCAGTGTCATGGGCAATGATATCAGTAGTGATTTTCTGGTAAAACTTTTAACTTTTACCTCACATTGAAATATATGGTTTCTACATCCAAACAGTATTACATGACTGCAGACATATTTAGCATAAAGTTCTGTGTATCGGAGATCTTCCGGTGTGAAAAGTCCTCAACTCACAGAGATACAATTACTAGACTACCACTCTAGAAAATTTGAAGTTCCAAGCGCAGTAGGTGTTATGAGTAAAAAAATGTAAAAATTATGACAGAGCAGTACAGAAGATAATCGAAAAAAATATAATAGATAGTTTAAAGGAAAATAGTCATCTTGTGGTTGTGAGATGAGTGATATACCGCTTTGGTGCTAAAAGAGACACGATACTTCTCATCTGGTTTCAGCTCGTCCTCAAACTCCTTAAATGTGCTCATCAGCTTGAGGTAGAACTTCTGTAAGTACTCTGGTAGAAGAGAAACAGCACTCTCGTCCCATCTGCATACAAATTGATTAGTTAACAATTTGAATGCAGTTTTGTAAATTCACATCTTCTTCTCAAATTAAGAAGATCAGGCAACATCATGCCAAGTCCAACCTTTGTATAGCTTCATTGAGTTGTCTACACTCGACCAAAGTAGCACGCACATCATAAGTGTCATCTGTCATGATTATTATTGCGATTATCTTGGCAAGAATAATTCTTGCACGGGTATACTCTTGTTCATAGTATGCCGTGTATGCCCATAAGTAGCACTCAACCACACGATCCCGTGAGTAGTTTAGCCCCACTTCTCTATAAAGATCTTTCCACCATCTGAAATTGATTTGTTGTCAGTAGGGCTTTATTAATTTAAAGCTGGGCACGTCGTGCCTTCCATCTAAACTTTTGTTGTTGTCAGTGTTCTGTAAAACGTATTGTAGCTAGGGTTGATGATATGAGAGGTATGCATTGAGAGATGTCTCGTATTTTTTAGACAGGGACATTAGCTGATGACAGTGAACTTGTATCACAGTTACAGGTACTAAATTATAGGTTTTCTAGCTAGCATAATATAAAGTTTAAGAGAGTTCACTTCTCCCATAAATTGGCATGATTGGGTTCATTAAGAAATAACTGATACATAGCCTATTTCAGATTGAAGCGTAGGAATGAGCTATATATCATGCAAAATAGGGTTTTTTTTAAGATCATGTCACACAATATGGTTGTGCCACTAAGAGGATACCACAGGTGAAAATAACTTGCTACTGTGGATGTGCCCACTGCCCACTTTTATGACTAGTTGAGCAATTGAGCATGGATAGATAGATGTTTTGTTTTTGGTAGGGGTTTGAACTGTGAATTTGAAGGAAGTAAAATACAGATTCAACTTTCATCTTTTTTTTTTAATGCCATATATATGTTACCTAGAGAGGGCCTTGAGCTCCTTCAAGTGGAGACGCTGCAGAAAGTTAAAATCGAGTTTGGCAAACTCCAGAATGGAGGCGTTATGCATCGGCTCTTCTCTGTACTCTGACATATAATGCAGCGCCTCTATTCTCTTCAAGGTCCTTGGCAGTGGTAAGTGAAGAGCACGCCTTACTTGCTCAGCCAATGGGTAGTCAAGCTTACCTTCCATTGATTCAAGGTGTTGCCTTGCGAACAAGATGCTCTCTTCAAGCTCTGTCTCCCCATGAGTAAAAAGGTATGCTGCATTGTATAAACTTAATAGTCCCCTTGGGTCATTTGTTATGTTGGCATGGAAATCCCCATCGTCATCTTTGAACTTGGTGAATACATCTGCAAGAGATACATGATGCATCCTGTGAGCATATTGGCTAGCATTGGTGGTTCTGTCTTCATGCCTATATATGTTTTTGTATTTTTTTTAAGCAAGTAAAACATGGATATTTCAGACAAAGTTGTGTTTGCGTGCCATGTGAGTTGTGAACTCGTAATCTTTCTGTATTACTACTAGCATCAAATAAAGTTGACAAAGTCCAACAACGGCTACTCATGAGTGTCATCTTGTGAGCATATTGGCTAGCATTGGTGATTTTGTCTTCTTCATGCCTATATATGTTTGTACTCATGGATTCCAGACAAAGTTATGTTTACATGTCATGCTGTGAGTTGTGAACTCGTAATGTTTCTGTATTACCACTAGCATCAGTAAAGTTGACAAAGTTCAACAACGGTCTACTTATAAAACAAAGAAATTTCTACAGACAAGACAATATTGTAGGAGGTTTGGTTATATGTATATACCTGGAGACACCCAAAACCCTTGCTGCCTTAGTAGGCGGAATCGAAGAGCGACATCATGAAGGCTAGAGCTATTGAATCCACCAGCATGAGTGCTTCTTAACGTGGAGATGATTTGTTCATGAAAATGATGGTCTATACTGAGATGCTGCAGTGTGTCTACAAGGTTCAGTTGCTCAACTATGGAACCGCACGCAAATAGCCCAACTATTTTCTCCTTCAGCTCATTGGACCTCTGTGTCATCCTTTCCTCTGACATCTGCATTGCATACAAAAAATATATGTTATTCACTGTTAACTAAAGCCTTGTCCATGGCGGAACGTTGGCATATGCATGACAAAACTGAAAGCCAACAAACAAGAGTCAGGCACATCTCAAGATGATCCATGAAACATTTCGGATTGGCCACATAAAACCGAAGAAAAACACATGGACAAACTGTAAAAACACAATGCATGCCTGTAACGGTTCTGGATCATAGTTGATGAAGAAGTCGCCCCACACTGTGGGTTGAAACACTGGTGCCATCTCTGGAACGGTAGCGGTAGCAGCATCATGGGACGCCATGTATTTGTTTGTACTGTTCGTCTGGTAATTGTTGGAGTGGTGTAGCTTTGAGAAACGCTGCATCAGCCGATGGGTTTATATAGACAGCACGGCTGCACGGGAGCATTGATCCAGGAAACTGCGTCTTTAAACCGGAATCTATAAGTCACCAGAAGGAAAGATTGGTTTTCTTTATTGTAGATAAATTGCCGGTTCGTACGCTTTTTGGAAGATCTACTTTGAGGCAGGTCTTGGCAGCAGATTAGAATAGTCAGGTAGGAAGAAGGATCTGAAGAACCTTCAGGCGACGGGTGTTGTTGTTTTCCTCTGCACATTTTGGTGTGACTGCTATTTAATTGTTTTTCCGATTACAGAATACGCATGCGCAGCCGTTTTTTTTTTGGAATTGTCGTGTCAATTGTCATGGAATATGGTACTAAGAAAAGTGAGTTTGGTTATTGATGGAGAAAAATAGCATAAGTTCTTTCCGAGCGGTGGTTTTCACACTTCGGCTATGGACAAAACGGCCCTCAGAATCGGAATACACAAGGTTCACATGCATCGTTCATCAGGTTTCAGGGCGGCGCCCGATCCGGCCCGCTTCCTAGTCAAAGATCAGTTAGTTAGTTAGTTAGTTATAATACTCTCCACAAAATTAGCTCGTTTTGAACTGAAAATCTTGTTTTGCGGGCTTGCGGGACGACCGCTTGACGTTCAGTAGTGCGGCAGCCTACGCCACTGTCCACAAGGCCATTCACACATATCGATTACTGCCTTGGTTTACCGATATGTTCTTGAAAATGTTTCGAGGCATCGACACGGTATTTACTATGCTTTTTCGCTTTAGTTTTCGTAGGTACATGTTAGAAAAATCGTGAAACTATTTCAGAAAAATATTAACTCTGCCATATTAGAAAAAAAAACTTGTGTAGAGGGTTTATTTAGTCCAACAACTTACAAGCAATGAAAAAATAGTGCGCTATAGCAAAATAGCGCCGGCCTTAAAATATGCTATAAGCGTGTTATCGCGATATAGCGTGCTATTAGCAAGACATTGTACACTGGTTGAAAGACAATTCTCAAAACGTTATAGCGTGCTATTAGCGGCCCTATAGCGCGCTATTTTTTTCCATGCTTACAACCCGTGATGACTCGGTTTAGTTATTTCTGATGCGGGTTCAAACTGGTCCAATTGACCGGATGTTGACATGTGAGATGCCACACTGACAAACATTTCCCTTTTTGCCAAAAAAAAACTTGAGGTTGATAGAAATCGGTTCCTAGATCCGCTTTGACCCCGCTCGTGGCAGACATTACATTCGCCGTCAACGTTGTCATTGTGCTGCTCTCCTCCTCATCGCTCCGCTCCGCGTGTCATCACCTTCTTCCCAGGTCATCACCTCTTGTCCATGTCGCGCCGCTCTGCTCGCTGTTTTGCAACCTCCTCCTCGGGTCATCACACCATGCCCGCCATCATGTCTGTGTCACTCTGGTCTCCTCCACGCTCTCACCTCCTCCTCGGTTCATTGAGCCTCGTCAAAAGAATTATTTCTAAACCCAAAATTGCATAAAGGAATTACATAAACATTTATGTTGCTTTAGCCTTTCCGCGTCTGATAAAAAAATATAAGTGTTTCTACACTTGCAATGCATGTTTGCTCACATCATTTCTATCTAGCCACTCCTTAAATTCATCAAGGAATTTCCCTCATAAAATTTAGTTGTGGAACAACCAACATTCATAATGTTTCACGGTTTTGCATACATTACAGGTTGTGAGAGAATATTTAGTTTTTCTCTATATAAGAAAGTCTTTGAAAATGATATGGTATAGCATTAATATTGTACCTATACTCTTGACCCTGATACCCAACTGATCTAAAAAGAACGCCGAAAAATCCGCCGGCTGCTACAGATACTGTACTGACCGTAGTGAATATCGACAAGATCGGATCATCGATCAGGCGGACGCGAGACCATGCACACACATCACGAAGGAAAGCGCGAGGACATTATAAAATGGCGGCGGCTAAGCGCGCGATCTGCTACATTGTCCTGGAATGGAAGAAAATAGGTCATTAATCCGGTCCATAAACGGCAGCCGCGCGGTCCCCATGCAGAGCTGCTACCGTGACTGCCTTCACGAAGCTGGCAGTGATCAGCTGGTTTGATTAATTAGTTGACCTGACCAACCCAGTCGCCAAGGTAGTTAACATCCGTCGCTGAAAGTTAGGCAGGCATCCTCTCTTCTCTTCTCTCCTTTTCCCCTGCTACAGGTGAGAGAGGCGAAAAGGGAGCGGGTCGGGGTCTCTTCATTCTCCGCCGCCGGGGACTGGGGTTCCCCTCCCATCCGCTCGTCGCTCCGGCGGCGGGATGGTGGGGGGACTCTGGATCTGCTGGGTCGGCGTGTGAATAGGTCCTGTAGGTGTTGGGGCGGCGTCGCTCTGGTGGTGGTGGCGGCGGCGTGTTCAATAATGGTGCCGGAGCTCCAACCCCATCTCGGTGCTGCTTCTTGCGACGCCGAGGAGCTTCGCGGCGGTCTGTTCTTTGGCGTAGTCGGCGGGGCGGCGGCGGCGGCGACTGCGTGCGGGATTTTGGTCCTCTCGCTCCTTCCCCGTCTCGATGGCGTCTGCTCCATCGTTGTCGAGGAGCTGTGGAGGTTGGTGTACAGGAGTCCGCTGCGGCGGTGGTTCGTTGTTTTGGTGCAGGTGCTGAGGTTGCTGGCGGCAAGATCGGGTCTTATCCGTGGCGGTCGTCTTGGTGACGATCTCTATGGTGTGTTTTCTCCGCTCGGTCCTTGCTGGTACGGCGACACGAACTCCGGTGGTCTCGACGGTGCTGCTGCTGTCTCTGTTCCCTTGACCGGCCGTGGTGGCGAGGAAGGGGACGGGGAAGGTTCTGCTGCCGTCGGCCTGTCTTGGTGGGGCTCTGTGGAGGTTGGCCTGCGTCTTCGTCTTCCTCTGGTGTTGGCGATGACGAGGTGGTGGTGGCTCGAGGAGGCTTCCCCGCCGATGGACGATCAACGGCTTAGATTCCGGCTCTTTGGTCGGATGGATCTTGCGGTACATCAACGCAGCGTGTCTGCTATCGAGCCCCACTTGCCTGTGGGTGTGCGGAGGCCGGTTCTTCTTCCTCTCCGGCGGTGTTTCGACGGCGCTGGAGGCCGGATGCGGCGCCCGTGGTGGTGCGTGGACTGGAGGACCTGTGGGGATCTCTCTGTATTTCTGTTCTTTTCTAGGGTCCTTCGTGTTCTTTTTCCAGGACAGGTGGCCTTCGGGTTGCTTCTAGGCTGGGGGTGCGTGTGTGAAAAATCTTGTATTGCTACTTTATGTTAAATATACGTATCCTTTCTCAAAAAAAAAACATCCGTCGCTGTTGCAGGTCGGAGCATTCACGAACGAGCTCAATGGCGCCGCAAAGAAGGAAGGCGACTGCTCCCAGCTGCCAAGGCGAGGGTGAGGGCTCTCCACTCGTCCCCCAGCGCTCCCAGGAGCCTTTTTTAGCGTCGGCGCTAACGAAATTCTATCAGTCGGCCCCCCAAGACCTCGTTTTGCGCTGTTTTTAGCGCCGTTTTGCGCCGGCGCACCCAAACCAAACCCAGCGCGCCGGGTTCGACTGGGGGGCAAAAGGCGGCATGGGCCAGACCTGTCGGCGAGGCAAGACAATTTCCCTCCATATTTGGCCCTTCCCTCTATAATTTTGCTCTTTCCCTTCATTTCGCCCCACATATACCCTCCCTCATCGGCCGATCCCGCCATTTCCCTCAGATCTGGCCGCCATGGCTCCCAACAAATTCACCGGCCCCCGCAACGTCGCCGCCGCTGCCGCGCCCTCCACGTCCTCCGCCGTGGCGAAGGTGAAGAAGTCGAGGAAGCCAAGGGCGCCGATGAAGAGGCCGGCGGGCTGGAGCAACGCCATGTAGATTGCGGACCAGGCGCGCCGGAAGTCCGAGAACGCGCACCACCGGGAGAGGGAGAGGGTGTTGTGGGCCAAGCGCCTGGCCGAGGGCCTAGCCGAGGCTGGCGGCGAAGAAGAGGAGGAAGAGGAAGAAGAGGAGATAGAGATGGTGGTGGAGGAGCCACCTCCGGCTGCGTCTGCGGCTGCGGCTCCGGCTCCGCCGGCCAAGCTGAGGATCGGCTTCCCTCCTCATCCCCATTTCGCCGGATGGGCCACCCAAGCTAGCGTCGCCTCGTTGACCGACTACTCTCCATCCCCGTCACCGTGCTGGAGCGCGTCCCCGCACCGCTACACCCCTGGGTATGCCGACGCTGACCCCCATGGTGGTTTCAACCCCAACGTCGCCTTCCCCCACTGCGATCCTCCATCGATGATGTACGCTGGCTCGCCGGGCTACTCAACCTCGCCGTCCCTTTGCCGCGCCCTCCCTTTCGCCCCTCAGCAGGACGCCCGCAGCCTGTCAGGCGGAATGCATGGCGAGTCCTTCATGGAAGAGATCATCACCACCGGCTCGATGGCGACGGCGGCATGCTCGGGCTTTCTCTCACAAGGTGGGGAATTTTTCTCACAAAGCGGCGGGGAGGCCGGCAGTTCTGGTGGTGGCTCTGGTGGCGGCATGGTGACTGAGGAAGACGAGGTTGAGCCGGCGGGCGTCGACGAAGGAGGAGCACCGTCCAAGGGTAATTTTTTACTTCGCCGGTTTGCTCATTCCGGCCGTATGGTCATGTAGATGGTCCGAATGTTCGAGACGTACCGCGACGACGAGAAGGCCGACTTCAAGTTCCTCCACGTCTTCATCAGGATTGAGGGGTGCGAGAAGTGGGCACAAGTTCGTCATTCTCTCGGCAAGGGCAAGGAGTACGTCCCGGACGCGCCGGCGGCCGGTGCGGCAGAGGGGTGCCCTGAAGGCCACAAGAAAGCCAAGGCGGCGAGAGACGCGGCGCCAGCGGCAGCGAAGCTGCAAGCATCAATCAAGACTTGCATCGCCGATGCTCAAACCCACGCCGCCGTGAGAGAGGAGAAGGCGGACGCGAGGTGGAAGGCGCTCATGGACAAGGCGGACGTCAAGCTCGACCTCCTCAAGACCAACACCGCGGCGAAGAAGAGGAACAATGACCTCGCTTTCCTCATGGGAGGCGACCAGGCGGCCATGGACCCCGAGGTCAGGACGTGGTTCATGGCGGAGCGGCGCGCGATTCTCAGCCAGATTGCCCCGGCGGCCCCAACCCCGACAGCGACTCCGAGCTCCACCACTCTAGCCGACACAAACTCGGCCAGTCCAGCCAACACGAGCTTGGCCACTCCAGCCGACACGAGCTCGGCCAGGGTCACGCCGCCTCCGAGCACCGAGCCTACGGCCACTCCGAGCTCTGCCCCTGCTCCGACGACCACGTCCATCGAGCTGGACGATGATGCCGAGGTGTCTCCGGCGACCATCTGATCTGCGTAGCAGCATGCCAAATGTGGCCATTTCACTAGATCGCCGAACTATGGCTTGATCCTATCGCCGAACTATGATCGCCCAACTGTGACTGTTTTGATCGTCGAACTCGGGCTATTTTTTGGGGGCGGGAATATGAACTTTCAAATTATGTTGATGTGTGTTTTCGCTGGGGGCCGAAACGACTGGTAACTTCGCCCCCCACCCCCCGCGCACCCAGGCCAAAGTTTGCGCCGGCGCAAACGCAAAAAGGCGACGGACGAAACCCTGGGGGGAGGGGCGAACGAGTGGAGATGCCCTGACATCGGATTGCGAGGAGCGCAGGATCCTGTACAAGTGCATAGCACAGTCGACGCCTATGACCATGGAATCTCGAAAGTTGAAACAGCGGAACACTAACGAAAGTGCACTCTTTAAAATGGTTCGTTCCCCTATACTCTTTCAGCTTGAAGTCGGTTCACGTCGGGTCGGTAGAATCATATACTCCCTCCGGCCCCATTTGATTGACGCGGCACATTCAAAAGTTTACACAAGGTCCAGTTTATAAAAGCACCTCGCAGTTTAAAAGTTTGCACAACAGTTGTTTCTTCCCTGCACATCCGTTCCCAATAAGCTTGGCAATTTGACCCACGGGCACGTCCGTCCAGGGGCACCTGACCCAAATGGCACGGTATGGGTCGCTATCTTCACTCATGTTCGACCCAATTAGTCGCGGGCAGGGCAGGGTGTGGACAGACATGTTTATCCATGGGCTGACATGTAGGGGTCCCTCGGTAAGAAATGACCATAGCCCACTACCAATTAAACACAGGCGCGTCCAGCCCAGCCCAATAAGGCACCCACGTCCGCACCGCACTAACCCTAGGCGTTTGGTCGAGATGATTTGTTAATCGGGCATGGGTCTAGAAGAGGTCGACCGGGCCAGCCCCGACCCATTGTCGGGCTTAGTCCCCAACACTTGGCCATACTCCTCTGCCCCAGGTCATGGTGTTGTGCTCCTTCGTCCAAGCACCACGTCGTGCTCGTCCGCCCTAGCACCTGGTCGTGCTCCTCCCGCCCCAGCACGTCACCCTGTTCCACTGCCACTGAAGCTCATCATCCTGATCTCCGGCCAAGCACCTTGCTTCAATTTCTTGATGTATCTTCTCCACTGCTAGCACTCGGTCAGCACCTCGCCATCTCCAGCCACAACAACCATTGCCAGTTCAATTTCCAGCGAGAGCAGCATCAAAAAGTCAATAGTAGATCTGCATGGATCAACAAATACCTGATCTAAACATGACTCCACCACATGATCAAGATGGAGATGGTGTGATAGAGGAACATAATGAAGCCAATGCCAACGGAGCCGCTTAAGTGGTTGTGCAAGATAACCCCTGCATGTACTTTCCAGTCCCATGACAACCCCATTGGTCCATTTCGAAAAAATGACAATCCCATTAAAAAATGGAAGCGCGGGTTTGTTTAAATTTTAGTGAAAAACCGTGAGAACTGAAACTACAGTACTCCAGCATGCATCAAGCAACAATGTCACCATGCATCAAACTATAAAAAATAAATGGAGGACTGAGAAACATGCATCAAGCATGTCACATAACTGACTAACTGAGAAACCTAGGAGTAAATAACTACTCTAGCAAGCAAATAAGCAGATCATATACTCCAGCAAGCAAATTCAGTGGAGTACATTGTTGATTCTAAAATAAGCAGATCATATGCTCTAGCGAGAATATACTTCAGGAAGCATATAGGGATCATATATTCCAGCAAATCATGCATATAAAATTTATATTCCAGCAGATCATGCATTACAACAATATATTATAACAATTCATGCATATAAAATTTATATTCCAGCAAATCATGCATTACAGCAATAGATTCTAAAAAATCATGCATATAAAATCTATATTCTTGCAAATCATGCACATAAACTTTATATTCCAGCAAGCAAACAAGCTATTCACAAATATATTCATTTTGCAGCAAACAAGCTATTCCAGCTAGCATATAAAGATGGAGTACAACAAAAATAAGCAGAACTTATCATTTTGCTCCAGCAATACTCCATTTCTGCTCCATTTTTATCGCATTACTGTTAATTTGTATAACACATGAATAAATGTTATTAGTGCATTTAACTAGCTATTCATATATCTTTTCAGGTGTTGAGCACCCACACACTAAAGATCTGCCAGATAATCAGAGGTATACATCATATATTGCACTGAAAGCGCTCAGCAATTACAAAGAAATTGAGAACAAAAACAAACAACACGTAACTGAACTTATGAAAACAATAGATTTATTTGCAAATATCTATGAAATCTAAAAATAGCTTTGAAGTTTGGTTCAAACATCAAAAAGTAATACTATCTAATGAAATATAACCTCGTTAACCGATAAATGGAATGGTTGCAAGCATGTACTTTCCAAAACATTTATGTATCGATTGTCCAAATATAATAGCACAATAAACGTTTGTCTCTAAAGCTCTTGTCAAAAGGGTCTTTTTTTTCCACTCCCGCGTCACTCCGCTCGAGCGACACGGGGAACCAAATCGTACTGCCTACCAGATCCCCTCCCCTGGCGGCCAGCGGTGGCCCCGGCCTCCGAAGGTGGTGTGGGGGAAGCTTGTGGTTCGCGGCTCGGCATGCTTCTTGTGCTATTATACTTGGTAGACCTTTTATCAGAACTGTTGGTGTTGGTAGAGCGTTCTTATAATTGTTGGTACTACTATTTTAAAAGAAGGAATATAACGGAAAGTGTTATTTGCTCCCAAGCTCCAGTTCTCCCTCCACTTAAAAAAAATAAAAATTATATTTGTGGGGTTCAAAAAATTCTAAAAACAATCACGGATGTAGAAAATGGTGTATCCCATAGACGTGCAATTTAAAATACTTTATATTATGCGCCGCACAAAAATAATAAAATCTGGTAAAACTTAGAGATTTAAAAATAGACATATTTAGATCCACAATTTGTATTTGTATGTTCAGCCCAAAATAAGAAGTTTTTGAAGTTGATATTTTACACGTTCATGGGATATACTATTGGCTATACCCGGATTTTTTTTCAGAATTTTTTTAAACTCACAAATATAATTTTCAAATTTTTTAAATTGGAGGGAGCACTGAGGCTCGGGAGTCAAAAGTCTCTTACTAAGTCTCTTACTCAATATAAGGTTTCAGCTTTCTCTCTCGAGTCACTTTTTGACGAGAGCTTTAGAGACAAACGTTTATTGGCCTCTCTCTACATTTACATCTCTACTACTTACTATTAAAAGAGTAAACATTATCTTTCCTAAGCGCACCCTGACTCGCGTACACAGAACAGCACATACCAAGTATAGCCTCACGATCAGGTTCACTTAGCTAGATCTAACCGTCAAGATAGAAACAAACCCCCACCAAAAGTACGTTTAGCAATTTGAGTGGGCAGATGAAAACTCTGCCAGCCAATCCGCCCGCGTCCGCACAGAGTTGTTCCGGTACGGGAAAACAAGGCTATCAACGCCGATTGCGCTCGCCTCAATCCGCGGCAATTACCATGTTATTTGGATCGAGATATTGCGAAAATCTCTCCACACATGAGGAAAAATTTCGTGCCCAAAATCTCCCCCGAAGGCGCTGCCGCCGCTACTCCCCTCCGCCTTGACAACGAGTCATGCCCGACACCAATCGTCGCTGCTGCCGTTCCTCTCCTGCACCCACAGGCTCCGATGTGCCAAGCCATACACCAGATGCCAAACTGCGGTGATGAGAGGCGAGCTCAGAAACCAGTTCGTGCCCCTTGCCATGGATCGCATCATGAAGCTCCTACACGACGACGAAGATGTGCCCGTCTTGAAACCTAATTCCTACCACCCCTCCTGTATTTTCGTCCAGTTATTTGAGGAAGGGAAGGGTTGTGGTTCATTGTTATTAGGGTTGCGCAGGATGAGATCATACACTATGCCATTCGGGCGCCAATCTCCATGCCTACATACCATATTGCAATTTGAAGTATCAAGTATAGACTGGTCATGGAGATTTTGGACGAATGAGGCAATCAACCAGTGGGTGCCATGAACCACGATCAGCTGGGCTGGTCGCCGGCACCAAAGAGCCAGGAAGAGCCACGACAGTGGACTCCACATTTTTCTTTAGATGATCGTTGGCCTCTCTGAAGCTAGCCTTTTTGCAGCTGACCACTGCAACTGAATTTGCTCCATTGAATTTCGTACAACGATGAACATTGACAGGCAGGTAAACATTTGTTACCCAGTTATATATTTGTCTTTGTGCTTTAGAACACATCTTGCTTCAAGATAGGTGCTCGCACAATTCATGCTTCAGTTATTTGCTTTCACGGGAGAAAGAAATCAATATTCAAAAATTCACAACATGAAGACGCAAATAATTTCTGCGTTTTGTCTACCTTTTGGTTCAGACATTGTAGAAACAGATGCTTCTTGATTTGCGCTTAACTTTGGTTCAGATTCACCTTTTTTTTTACGGGCAGATTCACTTTTTAGTTTGCTTCACTTTTTAGTTACTCCCATGATCCCTCCCTGCTGGAAAAATAACCGGTGATCCCATCTACTAGCAGCTTGAAAGTTTAACAGATGAATCAATTTTGTTGACTTGTCAGTGTAACAATATTGAAGCCTAAACATAACGGGATTACGGGTACGGCAAACAAAGAGAAAGTGACACTATACGTCTATATACCACGCATACTCTCTATTGTGTATGTAAAAATAAAAAAATTGTTTTTTAAACGAGAGGGAGATTTTTGGCTCCCGAGCTCCAGTGCATCCGATTTTTGTAAAATTGTATTTTAAAGTTTAAAATAAAATAAAAATATTTAAGTGAATATATATACATGCTATCTACATATCTGCATAATTTTGTTTGATAATACGCTCTATTTGAGGCTACACAAAAATCACAAAATCATGGCTTGAATAAAACTAATTTTGCGAAACACAGTACAACGCAGGCCAGGCGCTTATATACACGCGTACACACTCACCCCTATGAACGCACGCACGCACACCCTACCCCTATGAGCACCTCCGAAAGACTGAGTCGGCAGGTCGAGTCTTGAGATTAACGAAGTCACCACGGGCGTCTCGAACGTCGCCTCCCACTGAAGAATATTCCGCCTTAAATAAGAAACACCAGTTCAAACCTAGTGGGCTGGGGGTACAACTACCCAGCTAACCATCTTGCCAGTGGCACTAATTTTACTTCCTATATTTTATTTTTTATAGATCACACATGGAAATATATTTCTCCGAAAATTTAGTCGTACATACTAGACATGTATATGTACTTGCATGATTTGTTTTAGCATTTTGTGAGACGTAAACATAATTTTTTGATTAAAAAAACCGGGTGCAATGGAGCTCGGGAGTAGGAAGTGTTTTTTGCATCCAACCGAATCATCAGACAAGATGTTTCTTGTAGAGACGTGCGTGCAGCAGCAAGGCTACTAGTGTTACAAATGAAAGAACCTAATGTCCATCGTAGCAAAAAAAAAATGATGCTGACAACTCTATACATCAGCTTGCCTGTCTGAATAACAGCTAGCTGGAAGTGCTTAAATCAACTTGCTCACTATGATCCAGAATGATTACATCCAAAAGATCGGTAGACATGATAATATTGCTCGTGAGATCCGATCGGAGTTGCTCGACACTCTCGCCCAAGACGATTCTGCAGGTGCTCCACTCGTCTGCTGCTATATCAACACCCATGTAGGTCAGATGGTCCGAGGCGCTCAGGAACAACGCAAACACACTCCTGCAAATGCAAGAGACAGGAGCGGCCAAGCAGGTATTAGGACTTCGGAACAGGAGATAGCGCGAGTTAATCACATTGAAGCTACCGCATAGATGAATGAGATCACACCTGCAGCAATCTGGATCTTCTCCGCTGTCGTCGCAGACTTGGAAGGTTGTGTTGCCATCAACCTCATGCTCCCATACCTGAAATTTTGAATGCACATTGGATGGTGACTCACGATGTATTGGACAGTTCCATACTCAATTTGGAGCAAGATTTCTAAGAAATGAATAGCACATCTTTTCAGTGAAACAGGCCCAATTGGATGGTAAACTATTACATTTCATAATAGTAAATTAGTAATGCATGATGACTGATGTTCAAATGCATTTTACTCATCATGCAGATGTTCATATCACTTTTGAAGGACCCCGTGTTTAGCTGAAATCTGTCAACGGTCTGCAGATAAAGTTATCGAGATTGCATTTGGAATCTAAAGCAACAAGTATAATGATGAGAGAGTTTTGACATTATGCAGGAGCATACAGCCATACCTCTCTAGGGAAATGGTGGTAGGTTAGATCCGCGAGAAAGGAGAAATAAGGTGGCAAATGAGGCACAATATCATGTTCATGCGTCACTCGGATCGTGTTTGGTACAATTTTTGCAAAGTAGGAGGCAAAAACAGCATTGCCAATACGCGGTTGCCCAAAGGTCATGAGATGAACATCGTCACTTCCAAGGCTAATCTGCAACGAGGGGAACATTTCAGAGATCATGAATCAGCAAACACAAAAGTGTGAAATAGTATGCCCTTGTCCACGAAAAAGCGAATCTTACGCGAAGAACATAATCAAGAGGGGGGGGGGGGGGGCACTTACAGCAAGATCAAGTGCACAAAAAGAAGCCATAGCTCCTCCCATTGAATGCCCTGTAACTATTATGCTAATATCTCCGTATAATTTCCTTGCCTTGCGAACAGCATTTGTGATGACTGGGCGTAAAAGTGTATTATTGTAAGCAGAGTAAAATCCAGCGTGAACCTTTAAACAGAACATAAATCTCATCAGAAAATAAAAAAGCATATTTTTTTCGAAATGGGAGCTTCGCCACAGCCTCTACATCAAAATGATGCACACAGCCGATAAAAAAGCATATCCCACCTTATTAAAAAAATACTGTAATAGATGTATCAAGTTTATGTCAAGAACCTTTGCATCGGGCATGTTTGGGTAGTTTAGATCAACCTGCTTCCATACCAAGTCCCTAATCCAGTTCTGCACACTGAATGATACAATTTAGATGTGAAGGGAGATGGATATAAAATTCATAGCTTCCACAAAATCTATGCCGAACTATCCCCAAACCTGTTCTCTTGAGTTCCCCTGATTGCAACAATGATAGCATTGAGATTATGATCAACTCCGATGAATGCCTGCCACATAATTTAATCGCAATAAAATTTTAGTCCTTACATATGAAATTGGTGGGTAAAGCGCTAAGAACTTCTATCATGCAAACTGCAAAGGTAGCAGCAATGTAAGCATACAGACCTGCAAGCAGTTCTGGACATCAACCATTATACATCTAACCTCAAAGCCCTGTAAGTGAGAAGTTAATTCGTAGCAATTGCAAGAAAATATCAAAATAAATAAATACAAGAAACACGATCAGTAATACACTGCAGTCTTAATATCCTACTTGAGTAAGGTCATTGCATCTTGAGCATGTCCATGTATACAGAGCTGATAGGTCCGTCATATACACCTTCGAATGATAAAAATTACAGGGATAACTTTATTTTGGCTTGAAAGTATACATGAGCTTCCAAAAAGAAAAGGGGATTCCAGCATTGAACTGAAAAATCACAATATGCGAATAATAATACAAGGGCCTGGAACTCATGGGGATACACTGAGAAAACCGTGGAGAAAGTAACTTACAGCTGAGGCATATTCCACAATAGTCTTTGCTAGAGTGTAGTTAAAAACAAAATTCTGCTCGCTGCTCCTGACACTGGGTTCTGCGATAATTAGAGCATTTGGTTGGTACAGTTGCTGATACAAGAACTCAATAAGAAATACTCCCTCCGTTCACAAAAGGATGTCTCAACCTAGTCTAAATTTGTATGTATCTAAACATGGTTTAGTGCGTAGATACGTACACTTTTATGGACAGAGGGAGTACTAACCACCGACAAAAATAAAACACTATATGAGATGTAGCGAGAAATAGTGAAATACCACTGCGTCTTCCCTGTGAGGCCGTCGACAGCAGCAAGAACGCCACCATAGCCGCCGCCACCGCTGGGGCCCATCCCGGCCTCCCCATTAGCTAGCAGCCTACGGCCTGATGGAAACCGAGCCGCTACCCGGATGCGAGGATTCAGGGAGAGAGGGGATTGGCTGCACGGCTAGCTAGCTCGATCAAGGAAGAAACGGATGAGGACGAGTGGTGAGGCGAGGTGAGGTGAAGCGTGGCGCCTCGGCTCTGCTCGGTCGTACTGGTTGATGCGTGCTTGGACTGGATCGCCATAGGAAGTCAAGGAAGAGGAGTTCTAGCACACTCTGGGCTGCTGCGGTGCGAGCACAGGTGTCATGGTGCGACGTCTGCCAACACAACACAGTGTTGTCACAGTGTTTTTTAGGGGAAACGTTCTACACGCGTCCTAACGTTTTTTTTTAGCGAAAGACCCATTTAAATTAAACAGAAATGTTTTTTTAACAGGGGTCGGTCCGAAGGACCGCGAGTCTTCATTAAAAGTCAACACTGGTACATTTTACAGATAAGGCAGTAAGAAATTTAGAAATTACACACAAGCCCTTAGAATTTGCGCAAAGGAACCTGAGAAAAATAAGAGGAACGCAATAGGGTCCTGCTCCTTGTCCAGTGCAACGATTTCAGAGCTCGATGCAGCCAACCTCAACGTCGCTGGGGACTACGCCACTTGGGACGGGGAGGCGGGAGCGTGCTGCACCGCCGCTGAGAGGCATCCGCAATGGCATGAGAGCCTAGAGGTTGAAGATGACCTTTGGACGTCGGCAGGAAACAGCCGTTGACGATGTCGAAGGCGGGAGCGGTCACCCTTCGACCATAGTGGACGACGACGAGAAGAACGCCGTCGTGAGAGAGCTCCCAAGAGAAGCATGTCACGCCCCTGCCACGAGCCACTGGGCCAAGCCCAGGAAAGGAAGCCCATACGAAGCCCATCGCGTGCCCAGGAGGAAGGACGATGTCGGCTTCGTCTTAAGCTGGCAGCAGCGGCGTGGAGAAGGTGAACCAGATAGAACTACTGTTCCGTTGTTTCCATTCAGGAGCTTCGTCTCCTTGTATCAATCCTAATCCCTGTATCGAATTAATCCATATATCTGAGAGATTCATCGAGGAACCCTAGCAGGGTCCTTACTTCTGGTATCTAGAGCACGGCTTTCGCTTCTCGATTTTTTCTGATTGGTAATTCCGGCGTGAGGTCGGCGGCGGATCTCGGTCTGCTGCTGTAAATCCGAGCAACGGTTCGATCGGAAGGTTGGAGGGCGAGCTGGTCCCTAAGAGAACGACGGTGGCGGAGCGACAGATGTCGGAGACCATGGCGACGGTCATCGAGCAGGCCCAGAACACCAACGTGAAGTCGGATGCTGTCGTCGTGGAGAACAACAGATGCTTAGGGGTAGGCTTAAGTTTGGGGCCGATGGACGCTAGAGGATTCGGGGAGGGATAGCGCGCAGGATTGCACACACAGAAGGCAAACGGACGAACATGAGGATTTACCCTGCTTCGGGGCTCTCGTGAGAGATAACACCCCTACTGCAGCATGTCTGGACTATATGAGTTGTATACGGGAGCTACAATGGTGCTCCTCGAGCTGTATGCCTAAGCCTGCAAGGGCTAACTCAAGCTAGAAGAAGAACAGAGCTCCTTTGGAGCGAGGGGGAGAAGTGAGCCAGTCACCGGCTGGGGCTGATCGTTCCCCCTGGTGCTCCTTATATAGGGAGCCCAGGGGACAAGTGATGGCCCATGAATACACTGTACACGCACTGTAGTTGAAATGACTACTGGGGTCTTGTCACACTGCGCATGCGTCATGAGGGTACTGTCCTCTGCACTGTAGCCATGCTAAGTCACGTCCAGGATGGGCACGACACGTCCCTGTCTGTCCTTCGTACTTGGCTTGGTCATCATTCCTATCCTCTCCTGAGGATAGATGGCATCTGGTAGCGTTGGTTGATGGAGCGTGTGCCGATCTGAGCATGGGGCGTCCCAAGACCGGCATAGAGGAGCGACGTCCAGCAGGGGAGTGACTCGGACTTGGTGGGTCGAGGAAGAGGTACCGACGATGATGTTACGTAGCAGAGCATGGCATGGTCGAGGTAGCGGTAGCAGCCGGGGTAGGTTGGATGAATAGTGTCAGGATGAACAGTGTCACCGGGATGAATAGTGTCGGCCCAAGACGTGTATGTCGGCCGGGACAATATACCGTCCGAGGTATGTCGGATGAACAGTGTCGGAATATGTCGGATGAACAGTGTCGGGGGTACGTCGGATGAACAGTATCGGGATATGTCGGATGAACAGTGTCGGGGGGTATGTCGGATGAACAGTGTCGACCCCCGGGACATGCCTGTCGGCAGTATAGCTGTATGCCGGCCTAGTCTGCACCTGTGTTGGCCCAGGCTGGCCGTCGCGTGCTTCTTTCCTGTTTCTTCTATATTTGTTTGAATTTCTTCTCTATACTAATTGACTTGTGTCTTCTTTTCGTCCGTGAAGTCACCAACTTTGGGGTACCCGGGGTTACATCCCCGACACTAGTCCCCGAGGTTGTGGGGGACTCGCAGAGTCGCGCACAGACTTTCAAAATCAAATAGCAATATTAAAATCTCCATGTAAACAATATCATGCCTGCATGGGCACCATCATTTTTAAAAATTGCCAACACGTGCATGTTCGACATATTGCCTGCATGGGCACTGTCATATACTGATGTCCTTGCCGACATTGGCAAGTTTGACATATTGCCTGCATGGGCACTATCATATACTGATGTCCTTGCCGACATTGGCAAGTTTGACATATTGCCTGCATGGGCATTGTCATATACTGATGTCTTTGCCAACATCGGCAAGTTTGACATATTGCCTGCTTAGGCGCTGTCATATATTGATGTCTTTGCCGACATTGGCAAGTTTGACATATGGCCTGCATGGGCACTGTCATATGTCGGTTTTAGCCTCTTTGGGCGTTTACCGAAGTCACATGTCAACAACGCGAGCTGGATTGACATGATGCCTGCTTGGGCACTGTCATATGTCGGTTTTTAGCCATCTTGGGCACTACCGAAGTCGTCTGTCGCCAGCATTAGCTGGACCGACATATAGTCTGCATGGGCTTCATCATATATTGCCTTTGGCAAACCAACATAAACGGCGATTTGGAGATATTGCACGATGCCATGGTACTTTGGCCAACCGAAATAAACGGCGATCTAGGGATATTGCACGATGCCATGATACTTTGGCAAACCGAAATAAACGGCGATCTGGGGATATGGTGCCGTGATATTCTGATCTGCCGACATAAGCGACAACTCGGGATGATATGCCATTTATAATTCGGCAAGTCGATACCAAGGATTACTCGCGATATGCTCTGAAGCCATAATGAATATAAGATGAATCTGAGATGACCAATAACTCCATGATCTTAGTGATGAATATTCTCTCGGTAAAACCGATACCACCTTTCAACGTTAGTTCAAGCATATATACTGAATGTTTAACAGGAATAACAATTCTATTTAACAGACAAAATTAAGTCTAGCATAAGACAGTAATTAACTTTAGCAGCGAAACTATACACGAAGAGGCAGACTCAGTTTCAACCGAGTCCCCGAGTTACTTTTCTTATCTATGAGAAACTGTAAAACTGACTGTCCGGCCAGTCCCCGGGTCACGACCTCTCGTTCCCGGGGAAAACAACTAAGCAAGGTACGAAGGGGGCAGTCCCCGAGTAGCGTTCGAGATTAATTAACTGTGCGTGGTACCAAGGAAAATACTCACGGAGCATTGTTGGTGCAGACTGGATCGATAGAACCGACATGACCCGAGCAATCGAATGGCAGTTACCCGGGATCTGTTGATGACGCCCGTTGGTGAAGGCCGCGCCAGCCTCTGCTTACTGCGGCAAGCTAGAGCGCGGAGGGTAATGGTGATGTCGAGTCCCCGAGTTGATGAAGAAGGTCCCGTCCGAATTTGATCCAGCAAGCGCCACTACCAGCCCCACGGTGGGCGCCAACTGTCGTCGTGGAGAACAACAGATGCCTAGGGGTAGGCTTAAGTTTGGAGCCGATGGAAGCTAGAGGATTCGGGTAGGGATAGCGCGCAGGATTGCACACACAGAAGGAAAACGGACGAACACGAGGATTTACCCTGCTTCGGGGCTCTCGTGAGAGATAACACCCCTACTGCATCATGTCTGGACTATATGAGTTGTATACGGGAGCTACAATGGTGCTCCTCGAGCTGTATGCCTAAGCCTGCAAGGGCTAACTCAAGCTAGAAGAAGAGAGCTCCTCTGGAGCGAGGGGGAGAAGTGAGTCAGTCACCGGCTGGGGCTGATCGTTCCCCCTGGTGCTCCTTATATAGGGAGCCCAGGGGACAAGTGATGGCCCACGAATACACTGTACACGCACTGTAGCTGAAATGACTACTGGGGTCTTGTCACACTGCGCATGCGTCATGCGGGTACTGTCCTCTGCACTGTAGCCATGCTAAGTCACGTCCAGGATGGGCACAACACGTCCCTGTCTGTCCTTCGTACTTGGCTTGGTCATCATTCCTATCCTCTCCTGAGGATAGATGGCATCTGGTAGCGTTGGTTGATGGAGCGTGTGCCGATCTGAGCATGGGGCGTCCCAAGACCGGCATAGAGGAGCGACGTCCAGCAGGGGAGTGACTCGGACTTGGTGGGTCAAGGAAGAGGTACCGACGATGATGTTATGTAGCAGAGCATGGCGTGGTCGAGGTAGCGGTAGCAGCCGGGGTAGGTCGGATGAATAGTGTCGTCGGGATGAATAGTGTCGGCCCAAGACGTGTATGTCGGCTGGGACAATATGCTGTCCGAGGTATGTCGGATGAACAGTGTCGGAATATGTCGGATGAACAGTGTCAGGGGTATGCCTGATGAACAGTGTCAGGGGTATGTCGGATGAACAGTGCCGAGGGGTATGTCGGATGAACAATGTCGGGGGGTATGTCGGATGAACAGTGTCAACCCCGGGACATGCCTGTCGGCAGTATAGCTGTATGCCGGCCTAGTTTGTGCCTGTGTTGGCCCAGGCTGGCCGTCGTGTGCTTCTTTGCTGTTTCTTCTATATTTGTTTGAATTTCTTCTCTATACTAATTGACTTGTGTCTTCTATTCGTCCGTGAAGTCACCAACTTTGGGGTACCCGGGGTTACATCCCCGATAGATGCGCTGGTGTCCAAGTTCGACGGCCTGTCTACCTGGATGCAGACGGTGGAGAACGCCGTCAACGGCCTCACCTCAACGGCCGCGACACTCAAGCTCCACGCCGAGGATACGGCCGCAAGGTTGGCCGCCATCGAGTCGCGTCCGCCCCAACCACCATCGTCACCCGTGGCGCTCTCTACAGCGTCACCTAAGGGTGCGGCGGCGCGACGGCCTGAAGGGCTCGGCATCGACACCACTCCACGGGGCAGATCAATGAGATCCCTGGATCTCAGCGATTTCCCCCGGCTAACGGTACGATTGTTCCTCTCCATTACAGCCATGGCTATGGGGATGAGGAACACTATGATCGCTCATAGAATCATTCACGCAATCATTCAACTCCTAAAATGGATTTTCCAAAATTTGATGGGACGGATCCAACTATATGGAAGGATAATTGTGAGCTTTATTTTGAAATTTATGGGATATCCGAGCCAATGAAAGTAAAATTTGCTATGATAAACTTTGTGGGCAATGCTGCATTGTGGGTTAAAACCTTGCAAGCAAAGCAGCACATAGTTCTTTGGTCAGATTTATTCATGGTCGTAGATGCTTACTGGGGGAAAAACATATTCAATCTGTTCATGCGACAAATTATGGTACTTAGACAATTGAGTCAGTAGAGGTGTATACAGAAAAGTTTAACAATCTGAAACATCAAATTCTGTTACATGATCCTAGTACCAGTGAGGTTTTCTTTGTTGAGCGTTACATTGCTGGCCTTTCTGATGAATTAAGTGCATCCGTTCTATTGCACCTACCTGGGGATGTCGATACTGCTAGCCTTCTTGCTCAATTGCAGGCTATAGAGCTGGAGAACATCAAGCAGCTGCAGTCTCGGTCTCATCAGCGCTCAACTTATCGCGCTTATCAGACCTCTGACACAAACAAGGCAGGGTCTCATGTTGTGGAGCCTAAGAAGATGGACAAGCCTTGTTGGGATGATAAGCTGGATCAGCTCAGGGCATTTCGCAAGTCCAAGGGTCTCTGTTTTACTTGTCGCGACAAGTGGAGTCACACCCACAAGTGTCCAGCTCAAGTTCCCCTCCATGTGATCGAAGAACTTTTGGATGTTCTGCCCTGTGCTGATAGTGTATCTGGTGAAGCCTCAGGTGATACTAGCTCTGATGATGAGCTCATGTGCGTTGACCTGGCAGCTGTCACAGAACCATCTCAAGCTTGACGTCGCACAATTCGGTTGCATGGCAAGGTGGGACCTCATGAGGTTCTTATTCTGGTCGGTTCAGGCAGTGGAGCTTCGTTTGTTGATGCTGCATTGGTGAAGAAATTGAAAGCTACAACTTACTCTTGCCCTCCTTCACGGTTTGTGGTGGCCAATGGTGAAATTATGACCAGTGACATGCAAGTGTCAGATCTAGCATGGTCAGTGCAAGGCCACACCTTTGTTCAAGATATGAAGGTCCTTCCCCTGACCTGCTATGACATAATTCTTGGCGGTGACTGGCTGGAGCAGCACAGCCCGATGTGGGTACATTGGCGTCAACGTCGTATGAGGTTTAAGCATCACGGCAAGCAAATTACACTGCAAGGAATTCTAGAAGAAGGAGCTATAGCAAGTGCAATTACGCCAAGTGAACTGCAAGGGCTCATGCGTCGAGGTGCTGTTGCACATTGCACACAGGTTTTGCCAGTTCATCAACACGACAGCCTGTGTAGTGTGGAGCTAGCACCACCAGACACAATACCGACCGAATTGCAAGAACTGGTCCAGGAATTTTCAGATCTGTTCACACCATCGATCACCTTGCCACCTAGGCGCCAACAAGACCACCAAATTCCACTAGTGGAGGGGGCTCAACCAGTGAACACCAGGCCATACCGGTATGCACCATACCAGAAAGACGAGATTGAAAAATTGATCCATAAAATGCTCGAACAAGGAATCATTCGACATAGTGATGCATGTAAAATGCATACATGAACTTTGCATGCTATTACTAGATATTCCTACATATTTGCAACTTAAATGATGTTATATTCATGTTTTATAATGATTTCGGGGATTTTCTAAACAAACCCCCTCTTTTGGTTCTAACTCTGTTTTCCAGAAAATGTCTTTTTTAGTGTTTCGGACTTTTCGGGAGCTTCGGGACTCCAAAAAGGGCAAGGCCAAAGAGCACGGTTCAGAATTTTTGAGACGAACGCAATGGGATAAAAATGAAGACCATAAGCCCAACCAGCTGGAAACTAGAGGGCCCCACACGGTCAGATTCCCTGGCCGCGTGAGGACCCCTCTTTTCCCCCTCGTGGCTCCGATGCCGTCCGTTTTCGTCTCCGTGGCTTCGTCTTGACCTAAAACCGGCTATAAAAATAGTCCCCCGGGGAGTTTCGGGAGGAGGCGGCGGAGAAACACAAAACCACGAAACAGAGAGTCAGAAGGCTGCCGCCGGAGAAGATCGGAGGGGGGGAATGCCGCCGGAATCACCTCCGGAGGGATCCACCCCCCTCCGGCGTGTTCATCATCAACATCTACAGCAAGATCATCTCCATCTCTCCACTGTAAACTCTTGGCAAACATGATATATGATGCAATATACTATTCCCTTGATCTATTGTGTCTCCCCATCTATGTTTTAGAAGTGATTTGTTCATGGGAATAGTGAAATAGTTCGTTGAATGGTTGCATACAAGTTTTGTTATCTTTTATGATTGTCTTTATGTACAATATATGAGTGCACACATATGTTGGGGAATGCATGTAAGGTGATCACTGGTAATGTAATGGAGTGAGTGAGACTTGGAAGGACATGTAAACCTGAGACCGAGTCATGAAGTTACTTTATTGGGGGATATATATAGGGGACCTTAGAACTTAAGGCTATGGTGGGACTTTTATGTCTTAATAATTCTTGTGTGCTCATTTACTTGGTCATGAGATCCATCATAAGGGGTTTTAGTTTATTTACTTGGCTACACCTATTTATGGCTCCTTCCTAGAAGAAACAATTAAGACTGAAACATGTGCTTCACTAATTGTGACAACCACACGAATGAAATAACAATTGCTAGAACATTTGCTCCCTTGAGATATTTGCTACTTGAGATATTTGCTACTTGCTACTTTGAGAAACTTGCTCTAAGAAATTTGCGTTTGAAACTTGATTGAGAAACTTGTTACTAGATAAACCCATTCCACATCACTTGCTTTCATTAGTTAGTTCCTTTCATATTTAAACTTATTGCTTTGCACAAACGGCCATATAAGAGGGTTATAGGGTTTTAGAGAATAGATAGTTTACCTTCAGCTCCTCGTGGGTTCGACACTCAAATACTTATCGAATTGTGCTACACTGATTCCTTGCTCTTGGGGATTATCACATAGTACCAGCTCCTTTGCATCTCCAGTGTTGTTGGTGTGTAAGAAAGATGGTGAATGGAGGTTATGTATCGATTATAGACAGCTTAATGCTATTACTCTGAAGCATAAGCATCACATGCCAGTGGTAGAGGAGCTGTTGGACGAATTGGCTGGCGCCAAATGGTTCACCAAGTTGGATTTGTGTTCCGGGTATCACCAACTGAGAGTTGCGGAAGGAGACGAATACAAAACAGCCTTCCGTACCCACCAAGGGCTGTATGAGTTTCTGGTCATGCCATTTGGTCTGACAAATGCTCCTGCAACTTTTCAAGGAGTAATGAACACCATTTTCGAGAACATGCTTCACAAATCAGTCCTTGTATTCATGGATGATATCTTGATTTACAGTCCAACAAAAGAACTGCATCTCCAGCACTTGCGGGAAGTGCTCAGCATTCTGAAGGCTCATCGCGTTCCAAGTGTTTGTTTGCACAGCGAAACCTGGAGTACTTAGGTCATGTAATTGGAATCGATGGTGTTGCCACTGACAAGTCTAAGGTGGAAGCAGTGCAAGCATGGCCACGGCCAACAAACTTAAAGGAGCTCCGAGGCATTTTAGGTATGACAGGGTAATACCGCCGCTTTATTGAGAACTATGGAGTTATCAGTCGACATCTGACTCAATTGCTCCGCAAAGGGGTGCAATTTCAGTGGACACCAGCAACAAAAGCAGCTTTCAAAGCACTTAAGAAGGCACTGATCAACGCACCAGTGCTAGCCTTGCCAGATTTTGAGCAGCCCTTTGTGCTAGAGACAGATGCATGTCAGTATGGAGTTGGGCAGTCCTGATGCAACGGGGACATCCAATTGCTTATCTCAGCAAGGCGCTCAGCAAACGCAATCAGGCACTCTCAACTTATGAGAAGGAGTGTCTCACGATACTAATGGAAGTAGAAAAGTGGCGCCCATATTTGCAGAGCCAAGAATTTCTGATTCATACTGATCAAAAGAGCTTGCTACACTTAACAGAACAAAGGCTCAAAACTGGGATTCAGCACAAGGCGTTTGTCAAATTAATGGGGCTACGCTACACCATTCAATACAAGAAAGGCATCACGAATGCAGCCGCTGATGCTTTGTCTCGCCGTGTGCCTGACACAGATTTGAGTGCGATCTCAGCGGCAGTGCCCTCCTGGCTGGACAAACTTGTGGCTGGGTATGAGGATCATCTAGTCACTAAACAACTGTGGGCAGAACTAAGTGTTACAAGCCCAAACAAGGATGGTTTTGCTCTCGACAAAGGAGTAATCAAATGCCATGGGCGCATCTGGGTGGGTGGCAACGAGTTGGCACAACAGCATATCATGCAAGCCTTGCATGATAGTGGCATAGGTGGCCACTCTGGAGTGCTGGCCACTTATCAACAAATCAAAAGGTTGTTCTCCTGGCCTAATTTGAAACAGTCCATTGAAGCTTATGTTCAAAAAATGTGACACATGCCAGCGTGCAAAGGTGGAGCACACAAAATTGCCTGGTTTGCTTCAGCCGCTGCCTGTGCCACCTGAAGCCTGGCACACAATCAGTTTGGACTTTGTGGAAGGGTTGCCTAAATCTATGGGCCGTGCGCCATTTGAAGCTCTCTACGGTCATCCTCCACGACACTTTGGTATTTCGGCCTCAGCTGCTTGTCAGGTACCAGATCTTGAATATTGGCTTCAGGAAAGAGAGACCATGACTGCTCTTCTGCGACAACACCTCTTGCGGGCTCAAGAACGAATGAAAAAGCAAGCAGACAAGAAGAGAATCGAGAGGTCATTTGAGGTGGGAGACATGGTTTTTCTGAAACTTCAGCCTTATGTGCAAACATCTCTAGCACCGCGCAGTAGCCAGAAGCTGGCATTCAAGTTCTTTGGCCCTTATAAAATCTTGGCTCGCGTTGGTCCATGTTTCGCAGCCTTATGTGCAAACAGATTGAGCTGCCGCCATCTAGCAAGATTCACAACGTCATCCATGTTTCGCAACTCAAGCGTCGGCTTCCAGCAACCCAGTCGGTAAGCGATGACATTGCCTTATTACACCTTGATGATTTTGCAGTCCTATAGCCAGCAGCATTCCTAGCACGCAAGAAGATACAACGAGGCGGAGCAGAGGTGGAGCGAGCGCTTGTCCGTTGGCTTGGACTACCAGCAACTACGACGACCTGGGAAGATGTTGCAGCTCTGCACCGCCACTTTCCGACAACACTGGCTTGCAGTCAAGCCAGCTCTGAAGAACGGGGGAATGTCACGCCCCTGCCACGAGCCACTGGGCCAAGCCCAGGAAAGGAAGCCCATCGCGTGCCCAGGAGGAAGGACGACGTCGGCTTCGTCTTGAGCTGGCAGCAGCGGCGTGGAGAAGGTGAACCAGATAGAACTACTGTTCCGCTCTTTCCATTCAGGAGCTTCATCTCCTTGTATCAATCTGAATCCCTGTATCGAATTAATCCATATATCTGAGAGATTCATCGAGGACCTTACAAAGCACTGCAGCTCCCTAGTGCGGCTCCAGCCGCACGCGAACACGAATTCGGTGCCCCCCTTTTCCCTCACCACCATGGCGAGATGCAAGGATTGCAGCCACATCCGTGCCGCCGCCACTGAAATCGCGAAAAGCGAGCTTTATTGAAGAGGTCGCCGAGGGAACGACGCAGGCCGCCGCCTCCATCCACTGGAGCTTGAACGACCACACCATCTCCTCCGTCGTACACCAGGAGCAACTCAACAGCTCCGGCGACTGAAACCCCGCAACACCACCTCCGCCACTATCGATGCGGCCACCAAATCTTCTCCTCTCCTCACCACCACGGCTGGCCAGAGAGAAGCCAGTAGCTGCACATCTCAGAGCAAGAGCATGGCCAGATCTGCCATTATTGGAGAGACCCTCTGCCGCCACCACCCTCCATCAAGCTCCCACCTCGAGAGCTTGCCGGAGAGCTGCCGAATCGGCATGCAGGTGCTTGGCAGGAGCACCAGCAAATGAGAGGCGTGCGGCATCTCGCCATTCGCCACGAAGGACAAAGCAAGAAACCCTAACCCTACACCTACATCTATGGCGAGAAGAAGAAAACCTAGGCTATATACAACGGGCACCCATTACATCTTCCTTCCAGCCGGCGTAGGCGCCGGCGGTCGGAGAGGCCGGTACTGGCCTCTTACGGCGGACTCTCAAAGCAAGTGGAAGGAGAGGACGAGAGGAGAAAAAAATCGATGGGACAGATTAACGTCCGAAATGTTGGTTGGTACAATAACTGGATCTGGACCTAGCCACAAATGTCGGCCAGATCACGGCTAACGTTTCTAAGCTGTACTATTTCTGCTGGGCTGATATCACGGGTTGCAGCCCATACAATCCGGAACTGGATCCTCTAACATGAAGGAGAGAAGTCAGGTCAGCTACAGTGCAAGCTAGTGTAAAACAACGAAGTAAAGTCAGGGTACTGTAGTGAACACTGTACATATTTACTGTTGATAGAATTAAATCTAAAAATATTTTTATGACGCCATAATTTTTTATGTAATTACTGTAAAAGTATACAATAGATTTGTAATTTGCAAATTGATTCAAGTCATTTTAGTCTTAATCATATCGATGTGAAGAAGGGAAGTTAGGGTTCTGTAGCTTACCTGACTTCTCTCCTTCACGTTAGAGGATCCAGTTCCATACAATCCATGGGAGCAGATGATTTTGTCTAGAAACCTGGGAGCTCATATTCATCGCTTAAATGGTCCGTTTATCGGTAAGTTTATTTTTAAAATTATTTAAAATGTATTCAATTTCTGTGAATTAATTTTATACTAAAAAATGAATTTTATAAAATAAAAATGTTCACATGTCAAAAACAACTGTTCATACGAGTATGAGTAGAACGTTTGTATAAATCTTAGTAGTATCTACATAAATGTTAATGAGTTGAAAATAATTTCTATATATATAACCCCAAGGGATTTGGATGTAGCACTTCAACCGTACTCGACACTCATGTTGAGTTGGTGCACCAAGCTACCAGGTCGAACGTCAAGTCTATGAAGATATAAAGTATAAGAAGACCAAAGCATTCTTTGCTACAAAACCTTCATATTCTACTTCACCAATAGTGCAACCACCTACACCAAGCAATGCAAGATATCCAGCAATGCCATCTACTTCCTCAACTAGACCTCGTACTTCAACCTTCAAGAAACCGGTACCTTCAACAAACTCATCTCAAGGTTCAACCGCAAAGTCAAGAGACATGCATATACAATGTTTCAATGGTGGTGGACAAGGTCACAAGTTTTTCGAATGTCCAAAAACAAAGTGATAGTCATAAATGAAGATGGTGAATATGAATCCATGAGTGAAGACAAGTATGACGCACTGCATAAAGTTGCCACACTACAACATGATTGAAGAGAACAATACACCCTATGTTGTGACATGGAACAACTCACTTCACTTGTTGTTACAAGAGTGTTGACCGCCAACTTTCAAGAAGATCAAGACCAATATGTAACGTTTTCCAAACAAGAATCGGTATATCAATGGAAGCTCAATTAAAGTGATCATAGATGATGATAGTTGCCACAGAAAAGTGAAGAATTGTGTGAGATGATCAACTTTGCAACGAACGAAGCATCCCCATCCATACCATGTGTAATGTTTGAGTGATCATGGCAATGTCAAAATTCAACACAAAGTCCATGTCACCTTCAAGATAGGACCCTGTGAGGACACGGTTGAATGTGATATTGTGCCCATGACGATGTGTCGCCTTCTTCTAGGCTGCCCTTGGCAGTTCGACAAAGGAGCAATGCAGATGGCCGCACCAATTATTATAGCTTCAAGTGGAATAACAAGAACTTCATGCTTTGTCCCATGACTCAAAACAAGCGATTGTCGAGAATGCCAAGATAATAGCAAGGGAACAACAAGATAAAGCATCTAGTGGGATGAGTGGTGAGAGAGAGAGAGCCACCATCACACGAATGAGAGCCACAAGCCAAATATGAGAAGAAAATGAAGAGAGACACCCACGGTGCAGTTTTTCTAGCCACCAAACGTGAGATGAGAGAACTGAGGTAAAACCAATCCATTATCCACTTTGTGCTCTTATACAAAGGAGAGGCACATGTCACTTATGGAATTTGGTGATGTCTTTCCGGATGAGCTTTCTCTCGACCTTTCTCCTCCACTACGTGGAACTGAGCACCACATTGACCTCATATCGGGTGCACCTCTCCCCAATAGAGCTCCCTACCGCACTAACCCAGAAGAAACCAAGGAGATTTAGCAGCTAATCCAAGACCTCCTCTCCAAAGGTTTCATTTTTAGTCCATCTGTCGTACCGATAATTCTCGTACCAAACAAGATGAAACATTACGCATGTGCATGGATTTTCGTCCCATCAATAGCATAACGTTGACATGTTGTCACCCCACCCCAGTCTAGATGATATGTTGGATGAGCTTTGTTGTGCCACTATTTTCTCAAAAATTGATTTTCGTGGTGGTTACCATCAAATACACATGAGTATCAATTGGTGATGAATGGAAAACCGCTTTTGAAACAGAACTTGGACTTTTGTGTGGCTTGTTATGCCTTTCGGTCTTTCCAATGCACCATTACGCTTATTATGAACCATGTATTGAGAGATTTCATTGGAAAAATTGATGTGGTTTACTCTGATAATATTCTCATTCATACAAATCTTTGACATAGACAAACACCTAGAGTCTATGTGTATCCTCTCGGTGTTCAAAAAATAAACTAATTTAAAGTTGTTTGCACTTATATATATTATCAACTCTACCCCTTGAATCAGTCTACCACTTTTTTTGTGAGCTATGTAAAGATAAAGAATCAGTCTACAACTTGTTTTTTGAATGTATTGTTGCAAAAAAATTATGCGATGTTGGCTTTGAGTTTTTCGAGTTAGGATTGTAGATTTTACATCTCTAGTTTCTAAGTGTCTTTGCAATCATAGGTTCTTGCATCTTAATGTGGTTTCCTCTGGTTTTTTTCTTTAGTATTTGGAACTACAAAAATATTATAGTGCTTAACACAACAAATTGGATTAACATGAAGCGGGTTTGGAGCTTACTCTTATCGTATCTAAGGAATTGGCCGGAAGGTGGGATTTCATTATAATTTATGGAACTAGTGCGTGATCCCTCTTAGTCTAAATATATATATTATCAACTCTTTTTTACATCTTTATGACCCGTTTTCACCAAATATATGTTGATTTTATGCATACAAATTTTCATACACAATCTTAGATAGTTTAATTTTTATTATACATAGTAATAACCATATAACTGCATTGTTAGATACTAAACATTGGATGTTTATTGTCACACTTGAATTCCTATCATTGCAAATACATTTTTGTTTTGAATTGAAATTGTGCTTCTCATGAATTTGTTGAAACCTATTTTTCCATTCAATAAAAACATATACTAAACTGAATTGATGAAAGTAGAAAATAAATATGAATCAAAAATAGCATACACCCATATCATAAAAATACAACATGTTTGTGCGTGTGTCTTACTATTCTTAAAAATATCTTGGTAGATGATTTTGGAGACGAGTCTAGGAAATATCTTAATAGAGGTTTGTAGAGTGTGATCGTCTAGTCTAAGTTTAAGATAACGGAGAATTATATAGTGCATGTGATGTTAGCATTCGATTATCCTCGAATCCTCTTGTTTGGCCCATTGCTCATTACATCGCTTGCTTATTTGTTCTTTATTGTTGGTCACATTAACCCGTCGTGTCTTCAGGGTTAAGTAATCGGTCTATGAGGAGTTTGCGCTTGCACATGGTGTTCTCATGGCAGCATTTGTAATATTCACGAGAACTTGAAAACATATTCAACAATTAGAAACGATACTCAAGCATAAGTTACACTTTATTTTATTCAAATTAAGATTCAAGGAACAAAATATACATGCAAAATCTTGGGATGTCTTTCCCATGTAGTGTTTTAGTTAACATCAATAGTTTTACTATGTTCTTTTGTTGTACTTAACCTTTCTCTTGACTGAGCATCATATTCAAAATTCTAAACCTCATAATTTTCAATGCAAGCTCATTCATGCTCTTATTCTTGTGTATTCGTATGTGCATCACAGATTCACGGGGAGTGGAGGAGGGCGATTGAATTAATAGAAATCTTTGATCATTGGCGTTTTTGTTGTTGTTGAAAAACACGCTCACTACAGCCTCAGATTCATTTAAGGTTTGCACTCGTTTAGCCTTCTAATTTTGTCTACATGAGTTTAGAGTCAGGCCGCGGAGGTCTAGGGTTTGGATGTCTCTATGTGACCCCAAGCGAGTTGGATGCAGCACATCCCACAGGTATGTTATGTTGCGCGTGAAGGCATGCTCAACCTGGCTTTGAAAAAACAATCGCAATTTATGTTTCTCGAGAGACGCTTTGAGCTTCGGGCTAGCCTGACCACAGTTAAGCTAAAGATGTTACATCTGGCAGGCCGTACTGAGCTTCATACAGCCAAAACACGCTCTTTGAGCATGAGTGCAGAAACAGACTGTTGAGCAACGAAATGGTGTGTTTTTCATTCTTTCTTTCTTCCTCTCAAGTTGGTGCCGCATATACATATAAATCGGCACCGTATGTGATGGTTCTACGCAGTTCATGTTTGACTGGAATTAATACATGAATCGTGGCTACAAAATCTTCTACTATATAATATGTCTTCAGGTGATGGTACGTTTTTTAAAGTTCGATTTTGCCTCTGCGCTTTGGGAGATATTACGGTATTGCCACCGCCAAGAGAAATATCCCCAATCCCTCTTCGAGCTCGTCCGCCGCTGTCCATCTGGACCTGGAGCACCTCCGTCGCCGGCTCTGTCCGTCGGGGTCGGACCTTGTAAGCGAGAGAGCACCGCTCGTCGGCTCGTCGGAGACCTGGCCCAGGGAGCCGGGCGCGAGGTGCGCGGTCGTTCGTCAACGGCGGCGGCGGAGGCGGTGGTCCGGTTAATGTAAAAGGAAAGGAGAAACCGTCAGCGCAATCAGCCCACGACTCTCTGCTCGATCCCAAAAAGATAGCACGCGCGTCGTTGTTCCCCCGCCGTTGTAGTCACCGATCCGGGCGTGGAACCACCGCGTCGGGCCGCCGAGACCGGATTCAGACCGCTGCTGCCACCCCCAACGTTCCTCTTTGCTGCCACCGAGAACCACGTCTGCTGGCAGTTGAGGCGTCCATGCTCCTGGCTGCCATGGTGAGCGTCTGCGGGTTTTCGGTGGCCGGAGCCCGGAGCACTCGGGGTGAACTGGAGCACGATGGCGTGGCACCAGCTGCCGGCCACCGTGGTGCGGATGTTGCAGGACAATAGCATCAAGAAGACGAAGCTGTTTGACGCCGACACGCCGAGCTGCTCAGCGCGCTCAGCAGGCACCGTCGTCTAAGATCCACTGACATCGATAAATTTCCCCATTGTATCCCCCGTGGTTGGAGAGGCAACACGATTGCTTATGCGGTGCTAACTTGTTGCATGTTTGCATCAGTAGTCGAATAGATGCCTGAACCCGTATAGTACAACTCTGTTTCCGGTCTCTCTCTCTGAGATCAGTTTGCGAGCTCCTGAAAACTCTCTGCTAATTGACTTTCCTTGATGGACCTTAGTTCAGTTAAGATCATCGACACCCTAAACAACTGTTTATATTGTTAATTATGTATCTTAACTGAAGCTAGCCGATCGTTCTAGCAGCAATAGATGGAGAGCAGCTTTGGTCAAACTTATTTAGCCATGTAATTTGCTTGGTATAAGCTGAAACTTTACGGATCTTTGAGGGCCCAAATTGGTGCTAAAGATCATGGATGTGCGGTTCAGTTCAATTGTACCTTTAACTAATTTCTTACTTTGCCTTCCCACAAATTGATGATGTTTCATATATGTTGTTACTAGGTTCAGTGTTGACAAAGTTCAGTAGAGTAACGCTATGTCTACGGTGGGATGTTAGTGGACAAAAAAAGTATATGCCCTTTTGGAGACATTTCTTGAACATTCAATAAGATAGATGGATTGGGAATGGATGTTCTGACTTCTTATGATATACATGAAAATAACCCTTAATCTCTTATCACAAACTGCAATTTGCTGCTCCTTGTATCCTACCAGCTAATGATTTCTTCCACACGCAAATTGTATGGTTAAGATAATGAATATCAGGCACAATTTTGTTACCCGTAGCAACCCACGGGCATTCAACTAGTAATCGTAATCTTCACTGACATGGGAGACTCAAAGCAATATGCAGGTGTTGGAGCTACTAGGCCGGGAGCACCGAGGGTGCGACCCTGCAGGTGTTGTAGGACTGGCAGTGGCAACACTTCCTCAGCCCTGCCATGCCAGGGTACACTCGCGTCGTGTCCCTGCAGTCGTTGCACACGATCCATCCCTGCACCAACCAACAAACACATGCCAGGAGTAATGTCACCGCATCATGAAGTCATCAGATTTATCTAGCAAATGTGTCATCTTGCGACTGACCTTTCCCATGTAATCCCTGTGCATGAAATTCGCCTCGATCTGGGAAAAATAATTAAATCCGGTCACAAGAATTTGAAGGGGAATTTGACACGAAAAATATCTAATCACGCTGCTGCCGTGGATCAAGAAAGTACATGATACTTACCTCTGCATCTAAAGCCCTCAAGAACTTTTCCATGTCAAAGATAGACATGGAACACATGGGGCAAGTGAACCTGCAAATACGGATACCATTATCTAGACAAGAAAAACAAGATCACACGAAAGGGATGGCTCGTTTGAGTAGGGTAGAGATAATAGACAGGCATGGGCGCGATTACTTGTTGTGCTTCAGCATCTCGTGGAAGCACTGCAAGTGCATCGTGTGCCCACATCTCAGCACTGACGTCTCCCTCAGCGAATCGAACAGGTACTGCATTGCAAATACATGAGCAGCTGCAGTATTTGAATGGGAGGAATTAGGAAAATCATCACAATTGTGGTTTGTAATTTGTGACAGTCACACCTCGTAGCAGATGGGGCAGTTGTTCTTCATCGAGTCCTCGATGCAGCGATGCTTGTCGCGGAGGGTAACCGAGTAGCACGATGCTGGATAGATACAAGTTGGAATCAGAGCAAATCATCCAAGTTAGGATCGAATCGTGAAAGGACCGGGGCACCGGGCATGCTTACCGCACTTCTGGCAGTGGAAGAAGTTCTCCTTCCCTCCAACTCTGTCAAAATGCACCACAGTTTCAGTCAGCTCGGCAACGTTGACAAGTTCAATAGGTTGTTTCAGGGCGATATGTCAAAATGGTACAACCCAAAAGTGGAAACTCCAATTATGAATGTTGTCCAATCACGTCCATTTTGTCAACTGGCTACATTCTAGAATTGCGTTCAGACCGAGCTTATCCTAGTCAGTTGCATATGAATCTGGCATAGCTTCAGAATTGAACTCTAGCCGACTAACCGTACAGTTCAAATAAGAGGAACCATACCTGCAGATGCCGCAGTCTTTGCAATGGTATTGCTCCTTGTCAACCTGCAGAAGAACATGAAGATGTCATCAACCACCACCAAATCCAGCACAAGGGAAAGGAAATCTCACATCGTCGTCGAAGAATTTGCACGCCCTGCAGAAGTACTCCCCCATGCAGACACCGCAGTTTGTGCACACTTGCGCGATCTGATCACCCAAAATTCATCCAAATTCATAACCCAAGAAACAGAAGAAGGAAGAAGGTGCAATCGAACGGAAACTGACCGGCTGCTCGGTGTCACAGACAAGACATATAACCTGCAACGGAAAATCAAATGGGAAAAGGTTTGCTTTGTTACTAGTTGAACTCAGGAAACAAGATGAGCATTTGGAAGCATACAAAAGGAGATGAAGCGCACCGATTCAACTGCATGGCGGTCGAGCTCGTGCCGGTCTTTCTAAGCCCAATCCAAGAACGGTATGTAGATGGAAGGCAAGAGGTCGAAAGAAATGTCAGGATGAGTGAGAGAGCGTGATGATACGAGTGGAAGTGAGCAAAAGAGAGCAGAACAGACCGTGGACTCGTTGTGGCAATGGCGGCAGTGGAAGACGTCGTTGCAGCAAGGCGCCCGGATCCTGCACCGCCTCCTGTAGTGCTTGCATCTGCACCCACGCACAACCAAGCAGCAGTCTCCCAGTCAGGACTCATGACAGCGGGAGCTAGCAAGCAAACGAAGAAACAAAGCAGCACCCACCCGAAGCCCATCTTGCCGAACCCGTGGCGAGCTGCGTCGAGCTCCATATCCATTGGCGGCGTTCTTGTCTCTGCTAGATGGAGGCGGCGGCCTGGAGATCTGGCGGCCCGGGTGTTCTTCCGCTTCTAGTGCTTCTGTTGGCGGGTGAGCAGAGTTTTTTTATACTGCTGCTACTGTCTTCTGTTCCTAGCTACTCCCTATTATGGCTTTGGGGTGTTACCGAGAACGGCAAGAAACCGGGGTTGGGGACTGGGCCGTGGATGGTTCGTCAGAATCAGACGAGGGACAGGCACTGTGAAAGGGCAATTCTATAGTATGTGATGTTCTTTCTCAGGTTCTTGTTGGGAGGCAGAGACAGAGTCACGCTGATGTGCAATTGTTTTTCCTTCTCTTTCAGTTTCCATCTCTCCTCTTCTTCTTCCTCTACAGTTGATGCAAGTATGGCTGTTGTTTCCATGGGTCAGAGAGAGAATCTAGATAGGCCTCATGCTCTTTTCTTTAAGTTATCGTCAAGAAGTCGAGATCCAGGAGCCTTTGCGCTTCTTTCTCCGTTCCTTCTTTATTCAAAGAATTTATTTAATGTCAATCAACAGCGTTGCTTTGTTAGAGGTGGTGGCGTGTGGGCAAAAAAAGAAATTCAAAGCTGCGTGGTGCATGGTTCCATTCCGAACGAAGCATCAAGATGACGATTCTTTACTCCTCCGACGGGTCACTGAATTCTAACTCGACAGCGTACGCGTCAACCCCTCCCAATTATAATGTCACTCCAACACAGTCTGGTGGTGCCGTGGTGGTGGTGGTACACGTCTAGAAAAGAAGGGTGGTGACCTCTTACCGGGACGGGTCATTGCCATACTCCGGCTTCACCTGAAAGCCAGTCGGTGCCGCGCTTATCCGCTGGCCGGACTAAGAGCATTTCCAACCGGACTGGGTCCTCGTTATGGGCGGATAATCTAGACAAGATCAGGACAGGAAACTTGCACATAACCGGCCTCACCCGTCCGGATACGTCCATCACGTTGGACAGGCCAATCCACCCAAGCGGCACCAAATCGTACCAAATCCTCGCCCGACATAGATCTTCCTCACACTCCTGTCGTCTCCTTCCCATAACTCTGCCGCCCCTTGCCTAGCTCTGCCGCCATTTCGGCCTCCACGTCGCTTGCCCGTCTTCCGCACTCGCACCTCACCTTCCCGACCAGATTTGTGTCAGACAAGAGCTTCATGGCAGCCAGATTTATCCAAGCATTTCCTCCGTCTCCGCCCCTTTTGCGGCCCACCGACGCTCTCCCACGGCTTCCCCGAACGCCCGGTTGTCCGATATGTGAGTTCCTCTAACCCGCAAACTCTGCCCGTGAATTCCCAGCCGCCCTGTTTCCTGTGACAACAACGAGGACGGCTTCCTCCTTTCCGGGCAACAGGAACAACACCTCGTCCAATTCCACATCTGTATGTTCTAGGGTTTGCTCAAACAATGTATTTATTCTGAAATTTAGCAATTGTATTTGATTTGAGTTGCATATTGTTATGATTAGGATAAAAAAACATGTAGTTGCAATGTCCGGAGTGTGATATCTGAGTTGAATAGTTGCCTCAAGGGCAAGATGCTCATTTTGAAAGATTTGAACTTGATAATTGAAGAAAAAAAGAAGATCGAAAAAAATTAGAGCTAACTTATGAGACAAACTGGAAGATGGAGGAGGCAAGAAGAATAGAAGGATACGATAGAAGAAGAGATGAAGAGGATAGAAGAAGAGACTTGAAAAGGTAAGATGGAAATGGACTCGCGTCTTACCGATATCGTCGATGATTACAAGATGAAGATGGATGCAACTCAAATGAAGATGAAGAAGATTAAGAAATATGCATTGAGAAGGAGATATCGGTTGTGACAAAACTCGCTACGTATGGTTTATCTATGTCCGCTAGATTAAAAAAAGTTGTATGAAAAACCAAAATGTATGTTGTTGCGTGATTTTAAGTCATGAAATTTAGGGATGTGGATTGGAGATTTCACTATTTGGTTCTTCGCATAGGATAAGGGGTGAAATTTGCATAGTCCAGTTGTTGTATTGATGATGTTATCGGATCGCCACACGCGGAGGAGATGGTTCACGTGTGGTTGGTTGGTTGACTGGTGCTGTCTAGGTGGACCTGACGCTAATTCTTTCGTGCTCCTTTCACCAAAACCATCAGGTCTCGACTCTCGAGTCGATGCAGCACGTCTGGGAAGCGAGCGGGATGGGGCAGCGGCAGGAGGGTAAAGTATTCATTCATGTGGACGAAGGCGACCAGCCCAGACCAAGTTGGCTCCGGCTATGGTGATGCCATTCATTGATCGATCACGCCCTGTTGCCTTGCCTGCTTGCAATAATAATTGTGTTCATGAATCATGACGCTCGTTGTGTAACCGTAGTGGCGCGCATGAGTCCGGGGATCTCGTGACTGACATCACGTGGGTTAGGAAATTGGAATCATCGCAGCCCAAGATGAGCCAGATAATAAACTGAAAAGAAAACGAAACTCTGCAAAGTTCAAGGCTCAAAGTAGCGCAGGCCATATTTCATATTTGACCATACACCAAAGATACAAAACTGAATTCTCGAAAAAAAATAAGCAAAACAGGGCTTTCAGGATTCATGAGGCCGATGCGTCAACCATGGATTAGTAAATTATGAAAATTGGTATTTCTTCTTCAGTTTCTCAATTTTTTACGCTGGTTACACAACATACTCAGACTACAAACAAGACAATAGTACGCATACAGTTCCGCGACACACACAAAAAAAACATTTGCACCCACCACCGGATCTCGACAGTTCAGCGCAATGTGGCCTCTAATGATCATAGCGCATAGCACCAGTGCAAACGACAGACCAGATTGCGTGGGATGGTTCCAATAAAGAGGCCCTAGCACGCCAGCTCAAACACGAACTAACTCATATGCACTGAGCCACCTTCTGGTACAAGTCCTGTGGCCAATTCCTGCTCATGTTGCTTGCCACAAGGTTCGCAATCTGCCCATCAGAAAGAAAGTGCATCAGAAAATGCACGAGGAATGCTGTTATGATTTAACAACGAAGAAAACAGTTGGTTCAATTTGCTAATTGCTTCCCAATATCTCTACGTATTTTTCCTTCCCCAGTTGGTTCAATTTGCTAGACGCAGTCTTTGCCAGCCTAAGTGATCACTGATAAATTAGTCCTGCCGCTGTGGATTGGCATAAGGCTACCAAACTGCAACCAACCATCAGGCATTTAAACTTCCTAGCTATGGTGCCTAGGTCTGCTTGTTGGCAGGCCTACAATAATTGACTCTCGGTTTGATTCCAAAATTTTCCAATTTGACTAGGCAAATTTTGGCTACAAATCAAGTACTGTAGCACCTAGCTATGTGCTAGATAGGTCCTAGAAATGGTCGGTATCCACCTACTCCCTCCGTTCGGAAAAGGATGTCACAAAAATGAATTTTTTGTGACATCCTTTTCCGAACGGAGGGAGTATTTCATGCAGCCGAGCAACATATTTCCTTTGCTAGGGGAAAATGCAATAAAAAATAGCATACCTTTGATTTGACAGCCCGCAAGGTCCCATCTGTATCTCTAACATTGTCCATGCAGTTTAGAGCTAACTTCAGGAGATCTGGCACACAAGCTTGAACATGGGGTGATAAATTCCTGAATACATCGACTGATACGTTTGGAGATTGGGGATCCAAATGAAGAAACGGAAGTTTGATGGTTTCTCTCAAAACTTCAACAGTTTGTCCAGCACGAGTAAGCCTATAAATATGAAGAATAGCTTCAAGCTGTCTAAGTACAATTTGCTGTTCAGAAATGAGATCCTTGTCTTGAGCACTGCAAAGGGTTTCCACATGATTAATTAGCACATAGTTTTCAAAAACACTAATAACCGTCAGGCGTGTGATGTAAAAGCAGAAGAAAAAAGGTCATTAACCTGGCTTCAGAAGAATATCTGGCTGTCTCCAAAATCTCATTGCCAGATTGAATTAGAGCAACAGCACGGCTTTCACCATCTAGCCTATTGTGTGCCATGGCACATACTGCATCCGATAAACACTTGTTTACTGTCTGAAGTGCCATGGCGAAAGCTCCGACTCTTTTGTGAATCTCCACTGACTGTATTTCATGTAAAGAGTGAAGTAGCATTAGATAGATACATGATAGCTTAAAGTAAGACTGAAGTGCAGCTAATTCCGATATGTTTATCTCACGGAGTCAATATATTACTATGTAGCTCAATAACATGAAGTAAACAGATTCCCTAAAGTACAAGAGCACAAAAGTTACCACAAACTTATGGGTGCGAGTATCAGAACTTACTGTATCATACAGCCCTGCCTCTTGACACCGATGAGCAGCTTCAAGCAAAAACTGCTGCCTACTTCTCCAATCCATCATGTACCTTTTTAGATGCCCTTCTTCTCCCATTCCACTTGGACCAAGCAAAAGTTGAATACCACCATCCCTTAGTAGTATCTCAGTGAGCAGTTGCTTCAACATTGAACTTCGTTGACGCTGTTGATCAGCATTCCCTTGACCAATCCATGATACCTCTCCTCCACCCATTGCAGATGCAGCCTGTGCATAATACTCCAAGGCCAAATCAAGGTTGCCATTGCGCAAGTAAATTGAGCCATATTGCCGTATTATACTGGCAGCTTCTGCACAAGCATCCATTACACCCATCTTCTGGCCTGATCCAACACCCTCAGGGAGAACACCATGATCAGCTAGAGTAATTGAAATATGCACAGCATCAACATGGTACCCTTCCTCTCCAACTTCTTTAGACAAATAAAGGATTGCTGGAAGTGATTGGATGCTCAAGAGCAGAACATAGGGATAGACCAAGGGGTCTTTTCCACTCTTTGTATAATATGATGGCTCAAATTTGTTCAAGTAATTTTGTAAATCCTCCAGAGTATAAGGAACCAAGCCTTCATTCGCACCATTAGAAGAAGACGCACTGGAGTATTCCTGCAAAGCTGACAGCTTGAACCACAGGAAATCCTCTATAGTATTAAAAAGTGTTGGAAGATCTTTAAGTAATCTGTCAATTTGCCGTCGACAACCACAGATTATGGCATAAAGAAGCAACTTCTTCTTATCATAGCCAGGACGTCCTGGCCGGTCACCCATTCTGAGCATTTTGTCACATTCCTCAGAAGCTGTCAGAGCAGTCTCTGATGACACAGCACCATTAGTAGTAATCCATTCTGCAAGCTGCCAAAGAACATGCTTATCGGTATGTTTCCTATTAAGAACAAGAACTCATCATTATTCGAGGATACTTTACCAGAGGGGCAAAACTGTAAGCAGCACGAGATGATTGTGCAACTTGTCGTGCTTCATCATAATACCCAGTTCTTAAGCAGAAATAAATCTGCAGAAGGTGGAACAATAATACATAAAGATATTTCTCGTTCAAAAAACACGTACAGAACCTGTATAGGTCGTAACTAGAACGGGTTATGAACGATGGTTCTGCCAAATATCAAACAACAAACTCCATAGACGTGCAATCATGAAAGGATTTTCATTTAGAATAAATCCCATGCCCCCAATAATTTTAGAACAGATATAGCTTTTATTCTGAAGTAAATCAGTTAGTTTTATCAAGGCCAAAAATAGGCCAGTCATTGGCCTACCACAACCATGGTTGATGATAAAACTAAGCCTAAGTTGAACATTACAATCCGCCCTATAAACACAAATAGTTGCACCATGCTTTATCTTGATGCTCCCATGAAGTGATAAGCTCCAGGTATCAATTCCTTGATAACTTCTCTTATCTCGTTTAAGTGGTAGAGCTGCCATTTATTCTATCCAACTGTTTATCATGGATTGTGAATTACCATTACTAAACTAAATAAAAATGGGCAGGCTACAAATTCATATTCAATGCAGAAAGAAATCAAACAAACAAATAAAACCTGCTGCCAGGTTGTATCCACTGGTGGCTGTCTGCGCAAATCGGTTGCATCAAAGTCTAACACACCATGATCCCGCAACCGGACCTGTTAATACAGACCCAAAATACCATTTGATTAAAAAAAAAGATTGCACACGAACTTAGCAGAAAGGTGTAGCATCAAACTCAAAACAGACCCGAAGAAATGCACGAATCTTTTGAAGATTGCCAACAGATCCACCAAGAGCAGCCTAGAACAACAAAGCAGGATACACAGATTAATTACAATTGTTGACTTAACAGTGGACAGGGTAGATAATTAAGAGAAAAAAATCATTTGGTTATAAAAATATTAACACGCTGATGGAGGACTAAATGAAATACTTGAAAATAAGAACATGTTGATGCAGGAGTAAATCGAATAATCATTGCTGACATCACTACTAACTACTCCCTCCATTCCACAATAAGATGTTTTAAGTGTTACACATGTTGTCTAGATTCAGACTAAAAAGTGTGTACATGCACACTACAATATGTCTAGATACATAGGTGTACATGTGAATGTGGAAAAAGGCTAAAACATCTTATATTATATTGTGGAACGGAGGGAGTACAATAATAGATTTTTTTGGAATATGTTCCATCTTTAGGGAACTCAAGGATGAAAAGCAACAAGGGAACACTTGACATGCCCAATTAACCAGTGTCACATATGTAGAGTGGAAATAGCAACATGACATACGAAGAGCAAATAGGAAATTGTCGACTTGTCGTCAGACCATTTAGGTAGCAAACGGATAAAAAATAAGCACAAAATTCATTTTTCGCAAATCTTACATAGTTGCATTTGAGAAATCTACTTTTGATTTTCAGAAGTAGATTTAAAGGGAAGTAGTCAGTAATAAAATACTGCACAGAAATACTCACTAGTGCTGGCTGGCTGTTGATGGTCTCAATTATGTATTTCTCATGACCCCACTCAAGGTGCCGCCTTGCTCCAATCACTAGCGACATTTTTCTTGAAATGTTTCTATGAGTTGACCCTTCCCCTACTAATGACTGAATTACACAAATAAAGAAAGCACCATAAGTAAACTACAATATAACAAGAGAACAAGGAAATATAACATAAATATCATATAGTTCATATTGCTCTCTGAACAAAAAAAGTATGTCCTTTCATGTAATGCAGTTCTTTACAATTGGAGGGTTATTACCTGAATCAGATGCCACACTTTCTGCATGGTCACTGATTTTGAGCCAATAGCATCAACAGACAAGGACTCATAAGCAGCTCTGAAAGCTGTAGCAGGCTAACAAGAAAAATAGTATCAATAATCGTTAGTGGAATGTGCTGCATATGACAGTTTATTTATGCCCCGGTGATAACATACAAAAGCATATAAAAATAAACACTTAGCTGTTTATCAAAACGTAAATTATTTGGAGAACAGAACTTTAGATGTCATAAATATTCTAACCCACACATGCCCAGCAAGGCGCTGAGATGTCAAATCTTGACGTAAGAGTTCAAAGCTTACATCAAAAGGCAGACTTCGTCCTCTAGCATCATTGAGATCCCTCACAACCCCAGCATAAACTGAAGATTTGTTTTCAATTATGGTCTTGTTTGGTATGGGCATGACTTCCATAGCGGGCAGGCCTGATGAAGCTTGAGGACTAGAAGCTGAAGGAGGCATCAGAGCAGGACGAGACAGACTACCAGCTAGATTAGTGTTTCTCTTTGGTAATGTAGAAAGCCGGCTTAGACTCTGCAAGAAATCTCTCTTCTCCTTCTGCCAGTCATCCTACAACCAAGACACCATGAAAGTTTTAACAACTGGACAGTAAAACTATTCAAAGCAACAACTACCAAGCAGACTATATTACTAAGTTGTCAGTGTGGCAAATGAAAAATGAAGTCATTAGTTCAATGGTAGAACGTTTAAATTAAAATTACAACACTATCACAAATATTGTTACTTTCTGAAAGTGGAAACACATTCAAGTCAAATAACACAAGAAAAAAATGGATGGTACAGAACTGAACAGCTACTGTAATGTATATCAAGCTACTCCAAGAAGTTGCAATCTAAAAGCATTATCATAGCTATTACATATGTTCAAACATATAACTAATAGAATAAATGTAAAAGGCAACCAACCTCAAGAACTTGCATCATATAATTGTTAAAACTCTTTAAGTTGTCCTTTTGTGCTCCTTGGATGGATGAGACGATGGCCATTTCATGAAGCTGAAAACACAAACTTAATGATACACTCCATGGAATTCAGAGAAAATGCACTAATAGAGATAAAGTGTTCACCTGCTGCAGGTATTCCTCAACAGAAGTTGCTTCTGATGGGAAAACATCCTCAAAGGTGGTCTGCAAAAAAAATGTAGCCGCAATTGATGTATATACTCATAAGCAGTCTAGTGAATGATATCTGAATGTACAATAGCAAGCAAGCACAACACACATACAGCACTAGGGCAGAAAACAATATAAAGGTAATATGCGCTGGCCTAATTGGCAGTGAAGAAGATTTAATTGTTACAATATAATAATACGAATCTCCAACCATGCACAGCTATATTTCAAAGGCAGCTTTAAATACTACAAAAAAACAAGGTTTCAGATAAACTAGGCATTTGCAGCCTACAGACTAGGGAAAGGGTGCCCAAAAGTAAATTGAGATCTTCCATTAACGTAGGAAACTGAGAAAGTGAAATCATTAAGTATTTAGAGCAGCCAGCATGAGCTCGGCTTATTCATGGAGTAGGAAAATTGTTAATACTGTTAATGGGAGAAAAGGAGTGAGGAGCCCCAATGGTTGCATATGGATGAAAAAAAAAAGAGTGCATAGGACAAAATAATCTGATGTTTTAACGACAACCTCTTAAGATTATCCATAGATTATTAATCTCTGAAATGAACCCTACAAACACTCTTCCGATATACTCCAAGCTAATCACCTTGAGTTCGAACGACTTGAGGTCCCTGGTGAGCTGCTCCGCATTGATCCCCTCGCGCGCCAGCAACCTGTAGATGCACAGCCGAAACCCTAAGTACCTCCAAAACAGCAGAAGCCGCAAATCCCAATTCATTCGCACAAACAACACCACGCGGTGACGGGCAGAGAGGGTCTCCACGTTAACTAAGGGTGTCCTGGGGAGCGACCTTGTGGCGGAGAGCGACTGCGACGGCGCCTCCGCGCGGATTGTCTTGGCCTTGAGCTTGGTGGAGAGCGCCTCGAGCTGGTCCAGGTTCCTCTGCGCGGGCCAAACAACAACGAAGCCGTCAGGCGGGAGAAAGAAATCCGGGGTGATTCGGGCGCGGCGGCGAGAGATAGATGCGGCGAGGGGGCGCGGATGCGGCACCTGGAGGGTAGGGAAGTGCGGGCCGTTGGGGGCGGCCTGCTCGAGGACCTTGGTGGAGGTGTTGAGCAGCTCCGACCAGCCGCCCATCTCCGTGTCTCTTCCGCCGCCGCTCCCGCTGGCGCCGACGCCGGCCATCGCCGCCGGAGATGGAGGTTTTCGTGGGGTGTGTGTTTTTCCTCTGCGCTCCGGCGCCGCGCTCGAGCTGGGGTTTTGGAGTGGGGAGAGGAGAGAGCGGTGGGTAAAATGGTTTGGGCTCGCTGCTTGTATCCTTGGGGCTGGGATCTTATTTGACACTCTTTGCGTCGAATAGACGCACTGCGCCCCACATGGGCCGCATTCTGGTGCAGCCCATTAACAGGGCATTTTTTTACTAATCTCTATTTTAATTATTAATAACGAGAAGTCTCAAAAAAATATTAATAACGAGAAAAGGTATTCTTTTGAGATAAACATTTTTTAATTATATAAGAAAAACAATGTGCTACAAAAAATTACTGATATCCAAAACTATTTATGTTCCAAAATAAATGTTTATGTAACGAACTTGGAGGTACACACGGTGTCACAAGAATCCGCAATGTATCGGGAGAATTACTTATATAATTTTTTTGGCGGGTTACACTCTCTCCGTATCAAATATAAGATTTTCTTACCTTTTTAACCTTGTCCAGATTCGTTCTAAAATAAGTGAAGCAACACATTAGAACATGTCTAAATACGTACGAATCAAGACAACTCTAGAAATGTTAGAAAGTAAGAGGGAGTAGATGCACTGGCGGAGGCAGGGGGGACCAGCAGGGGCCCTGGCCCCCCCTAACACCAATGATTTGCTGCTAAAATATATGAACAGTGTTGATTTTGGAAAAAAAAATAGCTAACCGGCCCCCCTCAACAGTCAAGATTAAGCAATCCTGCCTCCGCCATTGAGTAGATGTTACATGAGACTCGCTCCTGAGACCATCCTTACAGCCAAGCGCACGCCAATGTCCATAAAGTGAAACTTTCTTCCCGCGCTAAAGTACAACAACTGGATTTGGTGATTTTATTTCACTTCGGTGTTGTCTGATTACCTCCATGACATGTGGGTCCAAGAGAGTGCGGGGGCCAAAATTCAGCACCGAAATTTGCTCGTCTATGTCGCCTTTTTTTTAGGATGAGGCGTGGTGAAACCTAGCCACAAATCTCGTCCCGTCCTAGAGACCCGCGCCCCCATCTTTTCCCCTCCAGGCTCTCGCTACTCCTGTCCCCATCGTCCTCTACCCCGTCGTCGTCCATCTCTGGCCGCACTTGTCATGTTCTCCTCTGGTCTACTATCGAGCTATGATTGCAGCGGTTGGTTCGACGACCTGCAAGCTACGACGACCACGAGCGGGAATCGTTCGGCGCGTTGTGTCGCGCCGTCCAGTAACTAACATGAGATTTAAAAATAACTTTTAGAGCATCGATGTTTTTCAAGCAGAGCATCACAAATATTATTTCATCACAAAACTTTGTACGTCATAGGATTGAGACTATCAAATTTCTGAGAAATCCATGGCCCCATAGTCTATAGTCTATAGCAATATCAACATGAGTTTAAACTTCATTTTATTTTTATTTTGAAAAGTTCAATAGGCTCACACTTCTACTCTCTCTCCTCATTCTTACAAAATTCTTGCGTTTGTTTCACTAGCAAAGATGCCCGTGCAACGCACGGAAGAGGAAAAAACTTTCTCGCTTGACTACAAACTAACCGAGAAACCAATATTAAAAAAAAAACTGACCGAGAAACATATCAGGTATCCCACCTTATTTGTTGTACTTGAATCTTTTTTACATATTTAATTTTAGCTGTATCTAAAACCGATTATACATATAGTGTAATCTTGAATTGGGTGCAGCTAAACTACTTCATGGATAAGCGGCGCGTATCAGATAAACTTTCCAAAAACAAACTCAGTATATAAACTCATATGCATGTACATACTCTATATGTTATTGATCTTTTTCACGTGTTAAACTTGAGAAAAAGAAAAATAAAAATAAAAATAGAACACGACCTCTAAAGCTCTCCCCATCTCAACCTATGCCCAAAATACATGCTAGTTTCCACCGGCCCATTATTTTCACTTTGGGCTGTAGTTTGGGCCAGGCTGTACCACATCTTGGCCTCTCTTTCTCTGCTCGACCGTTCCTCTTCTCCTGCACGCCCGTGTCAACCAATTGTCGTTGACGTCAAGCGTGCCCAGGGCCGGCCCAGGCCCCCAAATCTGAGGGCTCCAAATCCCAATTAGCAAGGGCATACACACTAGAGGAAGAGATGGCGCCATTAGAACAGATCACGAGCTTTCTATCGTATTGAGGAAGAGGACGACGAAGCGTTATGCTGTGTGCATCGTATTGGGCTAAAACTTGGGCCTTTCTCCTTTGAGCAACTTGGGCTTTTCTTTTTGAAAAAAAAACTTGGGATTTTCTCTTTAGTTAGCTTAGGCTTTTTTCCCTTAATTTTCCAAGGTGTTAAATGGGGAAAAACAACGAGGGTCAGGCCGGTGGTTTACACCAGTGCCAGAAGACCAATCTAGGAATGCAGTGCACATGCTAAAGAGTAAAGTAAAATATACAGCACACAGGCGAATCATTTTTTCTTCCACCAACAAAATAAATCGGCTCATTTTTCTCTTTCATTTATTGTTGATTTCTCATGTTGACATACCACTATCATTGACTTCACATGTTGTGTTGTTTGAAAAAAATTCAAAACCATATGTATACATTGTTGATATGATTTTGTGTGCAATTCAATTGTTTATTGTAGCGTTTCATGAAATTTCAAAACAATATGTATATGTTGTAAGGCGAGAAGCCGAGTCCTCTTTGCCAACACTCCCTTCGACGAGTATCTTTGATACTCGGCAACTACGTGTTTTCCACTAGTGAACACTTCATATGTACACACATATATAGTAATTATTTGGTTGTTTATAGGCCCTCCGAGTTCCGTTTCGCCCCGGGCCCTCAAATTCTCAGGACCGGCCCTGAGCGTGCCGATTGTCGGCTCAGCCGCCGGCACGCCGTGCAGATGGTGCTACCTCCAACCCGACGTCCAGCCTAGCTCGCAACAAAAAAGACGTCCAGCCCAGCTCGACAGCACTTCCTCTATTCCCTACCGCGGCGCCGCGTATTTGGTCGTCCCGCAGGCCGCAGGCAGTTGCGGCTCGTGCCTCTCGCAGCCGCGCGGCGGCGGCGCTGACAGCCGGAAAGGGCCTGCGGCGCCAAACACTATAGCAGCCGCACGCTCATCTCTTCCTCTTGCTTGGCCGCCACCGAGGCAATGCAGGAGAGCGTCCGGTGCATTAGCCATGTCACGACCTCACGGGTGCTCTAGGCGGCCGGAACTCCGAGGTCGTAGCAGCAGTGGATGGATCCAAGACAGAGAGTTTGGTGCTCGACATCGAGGCAATCTGGATCGTGGATTAAAAATTGAACGGACAAGATTAAAAGTGTTTGGTGCTCGACATCGAGACAATCTGGATCGTTGATTAAAAATTGAACGGACAAGATTAGAAACATTTTTGCTCTTTTAATAGTAGTATAGATATAGATGTGCACCGTTTAAAGACTTTTTCTACATAATTACTCCCTCCGTTTCGTAATATAAAATGGTTTAGGCCTTTTCCTCCTTCCTATCTAAAAGAAGAAGAGTTTCGTTCCCACGTTTATGTCGCTTGGCTTCGTCCAACATCCGTACGTCGCCCCCGCGCGATCAAATGGCCCAAAGCCCAACAAAATCGAGTCTCATACGCCTGCTCTCCCTTTTTGATCCCTTCCCACTCCTTCTCCCTGGCGGCCGCCCCCCGGGCTCAGCCACACGGGCGTGGCTGCCCCTGCCGACCTTCACCAGCGTCGCCGCCCCTACCTCCTCCATCGACGAGCTGGGCATTCTCCGCGTGACCCCAACGGACTGAGGTTGCCAGACTCCTCCTCCGGGCGACCGTCCATGCCGGGCAGCCTCCTCCGCGCCACCCGGCGAGATCGGCGTCTTCCTCTGCACATCCCAGACGAGCTGGGCGTCTGAAAGAGCCTGAGCTAGCTACGTTTAGGAGGAGATCGGCAATTGGGCAACTGAATTCATTGATTGGAATATCGTTGCTATAAATAGCTTACAAACAGCACATATCTTGCGCAGCAAGATGGCCGGAGACTTATCTCTACAGCTAGATAATGTTAGGAATATAAACAACCTAACTAACTAACTAACTCAATATCATTCAGCTAACACCCCGCCGCAGTCGATACGTTGGCGCTTGGCAAAACGCATAGACTGGACCGGAAGGACTGAAAGGATGCCGTAGGTATCCCCTTGGTCATGATATCGGCAAGCTGCTGAGTAGTGGGCACATGAACAACGCGGAGGTCGCCGAGAGCCACTTTCTCACGCACAAAGTGTATGTCAAGCTCAATATGCTTGGTCTGTCGATGATGAACGGGATTGGTGGACATGTACACCGCCGATATGTTGTCGCAGAAAACCACCGTGGCCTTGGGAAGAGGAGAGCCGAGTTCATCGAGGAGTTGCCGCAACCACACGCAATCGGCAACGGCGTTGGCGACGGCGCGATACTCGGCCGCCGCACTCGAGCGCGAGACAGTGGCTTGTCGTTTGGAGGACCAGCTGACCAGTGCACCGCCGAGGTAGACGCAGTATCCAGAGGTGGACCGCCGTGTGTCCGGGCAACCAGCCCAGTCCGCGTCGGAGTAGGCGATGATGTCGAGGGAGGACGAGGCCGGCAGGAGGAGACCAGAGCTGGCAGTCCCACGAACGTAACGGAGAATCCGTTTGACGAGGGCGAGGTGGCCGGCGCGAGGATCATGCATGTGCAGGAACACTTGCTGGACGGCGTAGGCGAGGTCCGGCCGCGTCATGGTCAGATACTGCAGGGCGCCGGCGAGGCTGCGATACTCGGAGGGGTCATCGACCAGGGCACCAGCGTCGGCGGGAACCTTGGGAAAGGTGTCGACGGGCGTCGCGGCGGGCTTGCACTGCACCATACCAACGCGCTGGAGAATTTCCTCGGCGTATTGCTCCTGGCTGAGGAAGAAGCCACGGGGCGTGCGACGCACGCGTATGCCGACGAAGTAGTGGAGAGCCCCCATGTCCTTCATGGCGAACTCGAGCTTGAGCTTGTCGATAAGCGCGTGGAGCAGCGTGGAGGTGGAGGCCGTGAGGACGATGTCGTCGACGTAGAGGAGAAGGTACGCCGTCTCGGAACCCTGCCGTAGGATGAGGAGCGAGGGGTCGGAGCGTGAGGCAGTGAAGCCAATGGTGACGGCGAAGCTGGCGAAGCGCTTGAACCATGCCCGTGGAGCTTGCTTCAAGCCGTAGAGAGACTGGACGAGCTTGCACACGTGATCATGCCGAAGAGGGTCGGCGAAGCCGGCGGGCTGGTAGCAGTACACTTGCTCGTCGAGGACGCCGTTGAGGAAAGCGTTCTTGACGTCGAGCTGGTGGACAGGCCAATTGCGGGAACATGCTAGGGTGAGCACAGCACGGATCGATGCCGGCTTGACGACGGGAGAGAAGGTTTCCCCGTAGTCGATGCCGGGGCGTTAAGCGAAGCTGCGGACGACCCACCGCGCCTTGTACCTCTCGAGGGAGCCGTCCTCGCGTGTTTTGTGCCTGAAAACCCACTTGCCAGTTACAACATTAGTGCGTGGCGGCCGTGAAACCAGCAGCCACGTTTGGTTGGAGGAGAGGGCGTCGAACTCGTCTTGCATCGCCGCTTTCCAATTCGGGTCCCGGAGTGCCTCCCGTACAGAGGAAGGGATCGACGAGATTGGAGTTGTGGCGACGCGAGCATATCGAGGGTTGGGTTGGACGATGCCGTGGCATGCGCGAGTCGACATGGAGTGGCGAGCTGGAGGCACTGGTGGCGGCGTCGTTGCAGCTGTCGAAGAAGAACTGCTTGGTGCAGGGAGCGTGCTCGCAGCTGCAGCTGGAGATGGGTCGTGACCCATGGGAGCATGCGCGGCTGGAGCCGGAGATGGGCCGTGACCCATGGGAGCACGCGCGCCTGGAGCCGGAGATGGGCCGTGACCCATGGGAGCATGCGCGGCTGGAGCAGGGGTGCCGCGGGGCGCGCCAGGTGAGCCGCGAGGCGGGCCAGGCGGGCTGCATGGCCTCGAAGAGGAGCATGCAGGCGGCATGCGATCGACGTGAGCCTGGGGCGAGGCAGCGTCGAGAGGAGCTCCGAGTTGCAGCGCCCTAAAAGGAAAAACCTGCTCGACGAAAGTTGCATGGCGAGAAAGGATTATGCGCCGGGAAACGGGATCGTAGCAGCGGTAACCTTTCCTGCCATCAGGGTATCCAAGAAACACGCACGCGAGAGATCTAGGAGCGAGTTTGTGCGGTGTTGTGGAGGTGAGGTTGGGGTAGCACAAACAACCAAATACACGGAGAGCCCGTTAGTCGGGGACAGAGCCGTGAAGGAGCTCATATGGGGTGGTGCGGGACTGAGCTTTGCACGGGCGTCGATTTAGGAGGTAGGTGGAGGTGGCTAGGAGGCATGGATGAGAAGGGTGCGGATGCCGTCGTTAATGGTGCGAAGAATGCGCTCGGCTTTGCCGTTTTGCTGGGATGTGTAGGGGCATGTGAGACGCAATATAGTGCCGTGGGAGTGGAAGAGGGCTTGGTTGGCAGTGTTGTCGAACTCGCGTCCATTGTCGGTTTGGAAAGCTTTGATGGGGCGAGAGAACTGGGTGCGAACGTAGGCGTAAAAGCGGGTGAGGAGAGGATGCACTTCAGATTTCTGCCTAATGGGAAAGGTCCAAGCAAAATGCGTAAAATCATCGAGAATAACAAGGTAGTACTGAAAACCCGACAGACTTAACACATGACTCGTCCATAAATCACAATGACAAAGCTCAAAAGGGGAAGATGTTCTTGTGGTGGAAATTGAAAAAGGAAGCCTAGTATGTTTGCCCAGACGACATGCGTCACAATGGGTGGGCAAATTTTTATTACAATCGAATTTGAAATATGCAGAGGCACGCGCCAAGGCTTCGGCACCGGGATTTCCAAGTCGCTCATGCCAAAGAGCGGCAGAGACGGTGGCGTGGAGGCATGTAGGCGGATGCACCAAGGGGTAGAGATCGCCGGAGGAGTCACATCGGTGAAGCACCCGTCCCGTGGCCAGATCCTTGATAGAAAAACCAAAGGGGTCAAATTTGATTGAAACAAAATTGTCACGCGTAAAAGCACGAACTGAAACTAGGTTCTTAATAAGGGTGGGTGAGATGAGAATATTGTGTAGAGAAAGAGGTCGGGAGGAGGTGGGGAGAGAAAGAGAGGCAGTGCCGGTGATGGGGAGGGAGGAACCATCGCCAACGATGATGCGAGAGGGAAATTGAGAGGAGAGGGGAGTAGATGGTATACCGAAACCAGAAGCCATGTGGGAGGAAGCGCCGCTGTCGAAGACCCACTTGCCGCCGGGGCCGTTGTTCGTCCTAGAGTGTGCTTGGAGGGACATCTGGTTCAGCGTGGCGATCAGGGCGGGCTGGTCCCACTGCGGCGTAGCGCTGGCCGGGGCGGCGGGCGCCGAGTTGACGGAGAGAGCCAGAGGCGCGGCCGGAGCATTGGAGCGAGGCCCGAGGAGGCTCGGCGTGGTCCACGCCTGGAAGGTGCCGGCCACCATGGGTGCAGCAGGGGTGGCCGGGCGAGGGGTGGACGGCCGGAAGCCGCCGGAGGGGCCACCCGCGGGGCCGATGGCGAGCGGTCCAGGGGTAGGGTTCTTCTTGCGCTTCTTCTTCCCTTGCCCGGTCGATGCAGAGGGGCCGGCGAGCGACGCGCCGTAGAGCCCGAGCGGGGCCGGGTTGAAGTAGGACGGCGTGGCGGGGCTGGAGGGGACCGGCGGCACCGGCTGGTACGCAGGGGCGAGCGGCGCCGGCTGGGGGTGCATCTGCTGGTACGCCTGCGCCATGAGCGCGTTGTGGGCGACGACGCGCGCTTGGCGGCCGAGGCGCTGCTCCTCCAACTACAGAAAGGAGCGGAGCTTGACGAAGGAGGGGAGGCGGCCGCGCGTCATGTGGGGACCGCGTGCTGGAGACGCTGATCAAGGCCGCGGAGCACATTGTGCACGAGGTCGCGATCTTTGACGCGAGAGCCCAGATCACGGAGGGTGTCCGCCAGGCGCTTCAGGTGGGAGGTGTACTCGATGACGGAGAGGTCGCCCTGCGTGAAGCTATGGAACTTGTCGCGGAGGAAGGTGGCACGCGTGTCGCGGTTGTCGTGGAAGACCGTGCGGATGGAGCGCCAGAGGGAGAGGGCGGTGGCGTGCCGAGCCTCGACGATCTCCAGGGTGGAGGGGGTGACCGTAGCATCGTACCAGGAGACGATGGCAAAGTCGTTGAGGACCCAGTCGGAGGTGCCCTGCGCCGGCGAGCCGTCGATGTGATCACGCAGCCCGAATTTGGAGAGGGCGGTGATGAATTGGCGGCGCCAGAGACCGTAGTTCTCCTTCTCGTAATCGAGTGTGACGAGCACGTGATCACGAATGCAGAGGGCTTGGAGCTGGGGGGTGGGAAGGGTTTGAGTCACCACGGGGATGCCGAAGGCTTCGTCGTCGCCGGAGTCGGACGAAAAGGAGGAAGAAGAGCTCATGGCGTGGGGGAGGTGGGGGGCAGCGGAAGAGGTGGATCAGATCTACAAATCTGATACCATGAAAGAGCCTGAGCTAGCTACGTTTAGGAGGAGATCGGCAATAGAAACCACTAGGCGTCCCCCGGGTGATCTTTCCCTGGGATCCCCCGGGTCGCCAGCCGTTGGATCGGATCGATACGAGCCGTCAGATCTCGCGCTACCCCACCAACCCCGCTTTTGTTGCCGCCGCAGCAAATAATCCCCGCTTTTGCTCCCTATGTAGCAAAAAACGGTTCGCCCAGAAAATAGAAAAGAAAAGACCGATTTCGCTGGAGACCTCGCCGGACTAGCCGGACCTCACCGGAGATCCCGTAGCAGAAAAAATATGCTATTGTAGCAAAATCGATTTCGCCGGAGACATCGACGGAGACCTCACCGGAGACATCGTAGCAAATGTTTTGTTCTATTGTAGCAAGACCATAAAACAATAATAGCAAAAAAATTGTTATATTACAGCATCGTAGCAAAATTCTTCCGGCGAGGTTCTCCGATAAGACTTATGATGCAAAACAGCAGGACAAATTGTAGCATAAAAATTCTTCTTGTAATGCAAAAACATTATGCTATTTTAGCAAAAACTATAAAACTATTGCAGCAAAAAAAATTCTTCCGTCGCTTGCTCCTTGTAGCACCTCCGTCGCCTGCACCTTGTAGCATCGGCGACCAAACAACGGTAGCACCATCGCTCACCCATGACAGCGCCGACACCATCACTGTCGCCGTGGACATTTGGTAGCACCGGAACGGGTACCCACCCATCACTGCCCACGGCTTGCAGCGCCGCCGCCCCGCCACATCCAGCTCCGGCTCGCAACGGTGTCGTCCCCAGTCAGATCACCGTCGCCCCATGGTTGGCGGCACCGCTGGCAAGCCGCTCGCAGCAGCACCGGCAACCGCATGGAGGTCGAGATGCAGGGTACCGGCGGCGAGTTGAGGAGGTGCAGAGCACTGGAGGTAGGAGAGAGAATGGAGGATCTCCGTGTTGGAGGGTAGGAGAAAAAGGGGAGGAAGAAGACGATGCGGAGAGGAACGAGCGGAGAAGAGCACGCGTAAAGGGATAAGATCTGGAGGTGGGTCCCCCCACGTACGTACGCTTCTCGCTTTCGGTTTAACACGCAAGTGGACGCGTGGCAGGTGCAGGAGGCGGGGGACGCGACGCCCGCGATCCCCCGGCTGATCCCAATCGTTTTCCATCGGCAATTGGGCAACTGAATTCATTGATTGGATGCTATAAATAGCTTACAAACGGCACATATCTTGCGCAGCAAGATGGCGAGAGACTTATCTCTACAGCTAGATAATGTTAGGAATATGAACAACCTAACTAACTAACTAACTGAATCAGCGTCTTCCGCGTGACCCGGTGAGCTCGGACTCCTCCTCCACGCAAACCTAAAAAGAGCTCGGCATCTGCAGGCTTGCCCTGGCCGTGAAGCGTCTGGCGGCATCGGCTCCCTCATCCTTGACCGATGCCTGGTAGCCGCGTCACCGTTCTGTGCCCCGACGACGTGTGCAGCTGCGCTCCCCTCATCATGGACACCTGCCTGGTAGGTGCTAGCTCGAAGGTCTGATTCCCACCCTAGCTGTTAGATGCGTGTTTGATTTCTAAATCCTTTTTTACCATGTGAAGTAGCGGTATATATTGTTCGTATCGGTGGCCAAAGCAGTCCTTTGTGAATTTTTGGATTGGATATGTAGGGAACCTCAAGATTATGCATATTAAACAGATTATGCAGCTATGCATTCCTTTTCAGTGTTTGTATTTGTGTTACCTTTCTATTTCAGGGACCACTCTTATTTGCATCTGTTCTTGCTAGGGAACCTCAAGATTATGCATATTAAACAGATTATGCAGCTATGCATTCCTTTTCAGTGTGTTGCCTTTCTATTTCAGGGACCACTCTTATTTGCATCTGTTCTTGCAGCTTAATAATGCTATAATACCGGGTTTGGTGAGTGCAAAAGTTGGAGCACATGTATGTGCACCACTGAATACCTTACGGTCCTGAATGGCAGATGGAATAAGCTAGCCTGGTTGATAGGGTAGCAATGGAGCTGGACCGATTACTATTCTTCCCCAATTCCTCTATGGTCCTGCGAACAGACCTCAATGGTACTCTCTATTCTCCTAATTTCTACTATATCTCTTAGGTTACTTGTTGGATCTAAGGTTATAGAAGTGAGCTTGAAGTCTCCAACCAATTTTTGTACAACTATATTGCAAAGGATGTCATAAGCCTCATATTTAGCTGAATTAATTTTAACAGAGTGTGTTTGTGTGACATGGACAGAATAAGTCAGATACTCAGATCAAGAGGGAGATGGATGGTTGCTTGGCTTCTGACTTCTCCTCCGAGATCAAAGCATGTGTCACCGCAATGACAGGATATAATCTCCATGACGAGAACTGAAACCCTGTTTTTTTAGTTCCATCCAGATTGATGTGTTTGAACAATGACTTCGTCATGTTGTTTTAGGTTTGGAACGGGAGAGGATTTGTTTGCTCCTACCTTTTCTAGATGTGTGTGCAGTTACAGTAGAATTTGTTTGTGGGATTTGTGCTGACTGATATATTCTCTGTGAAATCTGTGTGATAATAATTGATATAGTTTTTATATTGCAAGTGCTGAATTTGTTTGCGACCCAATCTTCTTTTGTCATCTAGCTCGTTTTCAGTATCCTCTCTACTTGAGAATAGTATCGGTACAGTACAGTTGCATTTGGATATTATCTTGTTGTTCTTCTAAACCTATGTCCATATTGTTTCCTGAAGCTGATATAGCACAACTGTATTTCGAGGCATTAAGCAAATGTTTTTGACAAGATATGTTTAAGTAGATAATTCATGTTGTTTAAATAGCCAATTGTATTTTACTGATAAATGAAGTTGTTGTTTCTAAATAGCATATATACATGATTACAAGCTATTACAATCGTTTCTCCTTGCTTGCGTAGATATTTCAGTAGTAAATTATAGAGCCAGAGATAAGTACCTTCCACTGTCAATTTAAGATTCAAGTTAGAAATGCAACACATCAATATAATTTTGTTCGGTAGTGGAATTTCTAATTAGTTTTTGGGCAATGAGATGCAAACAACGGTTTTCCTGGAATGTTTGTGCACATATGGAATATGTGTATGCAGTAGTGAAATGAACTTGGGGAGTTGTTTTTGTTTAAAAGACAACAGAAATGGTGTTCGAGGTGTGCATCAGGCTGCAATTGAGCTTGCTCAAGGTGGCGTGGTGTAGGGTCCGTGTCCAGCCCAACTAAGATAGCTTGATGCACCGAGGTAATATGTTTTATTTATCAGCAACATAGAACTTCATGCTGCTCTCTCTTTTTATGAGGGAACTTCGTGAATACGATGTTAGTTTTTACCATGGAATGGGAAAAAACGTATTTTTATTAACAGGTATGTATCATCTGTGAGTTGTTAAACCATGTTAAGAGCAAGAAAGTTGATCTCCATTCTATTCATGTGCAGATTTAAGAGCAAGAAAGTTGATCTCCATTCTATTCATGTGCAGATTTAAGAGCAAGAAAGTTGGCCTCCATGGTATATAAAAACGCTGCTCTGTCCCTCTGTATTATGTTCATTATTTTCTTCACTTGCCTAAATAGTTTTATGTACGCGCATGACTCTCTTGCCTAAAGATGATGAAGAAAAAGCACTAATTTTTTTTAATAACTTGCAACTAGACATTGACACATTATGTACGGCATATCTGGTGATCAATTTCCCATAGTTTCTGTATTGTTAGCCCACTGATTGGACAGGAGGACGGCTGATCATGTGGTGCTTCGTAGTTGCATGTTTGCGTGTGTTATTAGTCTGGTAGATGTCTGAACTGCAGTAGTACAACTCTGATTATGTCTCAGTCAATTAACTCGGTCTCTAAGCTCTTGACAATCAATTTATTGCTGCAAATCAGCTTTCCTTGTTCGATCTTAGGTCAATTAAGATCAGCGTTGTCCCGAAATACCGTTTGATTATTAATTTTCTATGTCATTGAAGCTAGCAGATCATTCATAGCAGCAATGGATGAAGTGAAGCTTTAGTCCAACTTATTTAGACATGTAATCTGCTGGTATAAGTAGTAAATATTCAGATCTTTGAGGTCCCAAATGATGGTGCAAATTTTCGTGCAAGTTCGCTTATAGTGAAATTATAGCTTTATCAAATGTCTCAGTTTTTCTGCACACAAATTGGCGATGTTGCTTTCCTGTTGTCACTAGGTTCAGTATTAAGAAACTGTGGGATATTGTTGGAGAACAATAAACAGCTGAGGCTCTTTTGGAGACATTTCTTCAATAATATAGATGGCTTGGTATTAAATGTCCTTGCATTCCCCTATAGTAACCTCCATTGATGACATTATGTGGACTTTCCCTGTAATTTGAATTTTGCACACAAATAAAAAATGGAGCTGTAAGGTAGAGCTGAGTGGCAGGAATAAGGAGGATTGACTGGAGGGGTCAGCGAATGTCAACATTGCCGTATGTGCACGATGATCGTTGAGTTGGGCGATGTTGAGCCAGAAGTGAAGCCGATGGATATGTATTTATTGCCATGACTTTGTTATGAGTGTATCCCCGCATCAAATTTTGTAGTTCAATGCAGTGATTAGAATGATGAAATATGTTTTGTAAAATACAAAAGATTAGGCCCACTTTATGTTGGTATTTCCATGCATGATATCCTTTGTTTCCTGGAACTTGCACTGATTGATAAGGAATTGTTGTTTCATGTGGATTTCTTCCTAAAATGGTATGCTGATCTTGTAACAGAGAGGATCAATGCCATTCTGTCCATGGATGTTATTATGTATATGTCCACTTATTTTAATTCGAATCTAGACACCTGTGAAATAGGTAAAACATCTTATATTTAGATTTAGGAACGGAACAGAAGAGTATATTTTAAAAGTCATATAGCAACAATTAAAGTGCATTTCATGTTAATCCTTTATTTCTTTTGAATTTAAGTAATCCTTTATTTCTAGTGCCCACGAAGCCGACGAGGACACGGCGACGAATCCTTTCTGCACGCGCCCGCTGCGACGCCCTCGCTATCCTCCTCGCCGTCGCCGGTCTGCTCCGCCCGCCCCCTCGTAGCTCCCCTCTCCCGGCCGAGGAAGCCTGTGTTTCGCGGTCGCGGCGCCTCCGCCTCGCCCGCGCCCCCACCGGAAGGGTTAAGTCTGCCCGCCCGGCACCCATTCCTTCTGTCCAGACTGAAGGGATCAGCACAAAGACGAGGAGGACAGAGCGCAAGGCGGGACCTCCCAGCCCCCCACCGATCCAATCCGCTGTCCGCCTCCACTCCCCTCCCCTGCCCCTGCTCTGGACTGCTCCTGCCTACCTCTCCCTCCGCTGCTCGCCGAGTCGCCGGCCGAGGACTAGGTACTTCTCACTGCCGCTTGATTCCTAGTTTCCATATTACGACCGTATCATTTTCAAGACTTGGATTGAACCATTGATTCAGTGCATTGTATCATCAGTTTCATTTTGTAGACGAGGAGATCTTATACATGATTGCCAAAATTACCCAGTTAGTCAACTATTCCACAAATTGAAGCAACTCCAAAAACTGAAACAACTCCACGACTAAGTTTGTGTCATATTTTATCTTCTTTGTTGGATAGTTAGCAGTTGAGTTTAAACTATACATTCATCTGCAATCGAATAAAAAATATATAGGTTAACATACGCTTTTTTTGGATGATTTTAAGCGCTTAGTTTTGGGCCGATCTCTTAATTAGCCCTTAGGCTATCCACTTCTTTTAGCTTTCACGCTCGCATATATCTTATTTGATCGAGAAATATGCCTACCAGTCCACTTGTTCATACAAAACTCTGTAGATCAGCCTAGCCAGATGAACACTGTAATAATTGTTGAAGATGTTTTCCCCTTCTGCGAAAATATTTATGATGCTGATGCATTATAGGTTTGGTTCTTCTAACAACCAACACATTCCTTGCTGCAACTGATGAATGATTCTTTCGTTCCAAGCACCGGACGCCAACTAAACAAGTTCACCAAACTGCTGATATATGTATCACATGAAGTTCTAAGCTTTTTTCTTAATAAAGTTGCGACATTTTTGTTTTCCACTATAATGCTAAATTGGGATATCCGGTGATTTTGGTCTAATAGTTGGCCCTGGTGAGGACAGAAGAGCAGGGTATGATCTAGCTCTGCTTGGGGATGACTTATCTGAGTTTCAATATATAAACCAAAGCATTCGCCCAGGTCAACTAAGTGGAGCAAACCCAGAATTTTCTATATTTACATAAAGTTGTTATAGATTTATGCTGACTTGAGTATGCAAGTATCATGTTACTATCTGTGCCGAGTATAATTATACATCCAGGAAATAAATTACATGCTGAAGTATATTAAAGCCAAGACAATGCGCTAAATGTCGGTATTCAGTAGCTTTTCCAATGAGGAAGACATCGACCTTCCTTTTTTTTGATTTTTTCTGAAGGTTAGCATGTTTATCAAGGATGCTTAGTATTGATGGACCGGATGCGATTCAATAAAACATTTCTGTAGCTTTGCCAGACATATAAAATTGACAGCACAGTGTAGCTCAATGAATCTTTTTCAAGCACACTTTTGGCAGCATACAAAATACATGAATATTGCCTCAATAAAAAGCTAATATAATGACAAGTTAAGACAAAATATTAAAAAAGGCCCTGATAGATCAGTAGTAATTTATATGAACTGTCTCTTTTTTTAAGGCAATTATATGAACTGTCTCTGAAGTCTGAACCATGCATGCACAACAAAATGCTAGTGGAATAAGGAGTCTTGGACTAACAAGATGCTTCAGAAATGAATTTGGATAAGAACGTTGATTGACTCAAAGATTATAATACTAACTTTTAATTTCTCCAGCGTCAACTAGTAGGTTTTGATGAAATAATAGTATACACATGAATTTAAGAAAAAAAATAGTAAGACACGGATAGCGCTACTCAAACAAGAATAAACAGCATACATCACTTGAACGTTTCATAACAGGTGAACACCCAAACAGCATACATCACTTGAGCGTTTCGTAGGTAAACATCCACTAAGAGTGCAGTTAATACAAACGGTGCAGTTGAAAGTGTGATGCAGTTGAGACACCCATAGTGTTGAGACGATGCAGATGAGACACCAAACGCAGTTGAGACATTGAAACATGCCATCAGCTCCATTATTGTCAGATCCATCAACTGCACTATATTTAACTACATCATTACCCTTGTCAACTACATCCTTGTCCAGTGCATCATTGTCCTTCTCAACCTAATTTCCAATGCGTACTTTTTAAGTCAACCTTAAGCTGGGCCCTGTGTTTAGAGAACATAAGCCTAAATTTTGTGTTACAATGTTTGAGACCACTCTATCCACAAGCTGGGACCCACTGGAGGAAAAAGAGCCGACCGTCCTCAATCACCACCGAAGTCCCTCGTGCTATTCTTATTCTATCTCTCTCAAACACAGACTACCACTTGTTCTATCTCCCGTTCTCTCCACCAAATCCTCTTTCACAAATCAATTTTCTATTCCTATGGCCCGACCTCACGGATGTGGTTGACCGCAAAGATTTCTGGCTGAAGACCGAGAGTAGCAATTTATGAAGTCGACCGAAGTGTGCTTATGACCGACCTTATTCTCACATTGGAGACGCCCTTACCTGTGGACAACACTGTTCATTCAATTTTTATGGGCTATACATCCACTCTCTAGCAAAATGCTAAAAGTTTAGACGAATTTCTCAGAACGTTCTTTAGCTGGAATTTTGGAGAATCAATCAAATAATAGCGGCTTGATTTCAATAGAAACTGAACTTCAAAGCTGTTTCATTGTAAAAAAAACTGTTTCGGATACATAAAACAAAATCCCATGGACATGGAGCCTCTGTTTTCTCTCCCTTCATATTTGACATTGCCGCTGCCTGGGGTCCGGGAGCCACCAGACAACCCCACGGAGCCTCAGCGCTCCTGCAGAGAAAGCCAGTTGTCGCCTTTATCCGCGTGGCCAGCTGCTCCCGTGGGCTAGCCGGCCCTCAAGACCTAGCCAGGAGCAGAAAACGCTGTGTGGTTCTGGTGCTTGCTGCTGCATGCGGACGAAAGAGCATAAATCAATTAAGAGAATGAGAGAGGAAGGAGTGGGAAGAAGAAAGAGAGGAAGCGACCTCATGTTTTGACTAGTTCGGAGACGTCGGTATGGAAGTCAGCTATAAATAGTTTGCTCGTGCTAATTTAACGTAGATATCTCCTCAAAGTATTGGTTTACCCAATAAAGTTATTCGTGGGATCTTTATTTTGCACCTCAAAGTATATAGTTTCTTATGGTTTTATGCTTTCTCATGTACTCACTCTTTCATATATTCTTATTTTTTTCGGGTAGGTGAGAATGAAAGGTCACTCCCCAAATGAAAATTCATCAGCTGAAGCTATCTTGGTGGGAGCCTTGTCTTCTGGTGTTAATGTAAGAAATAGAGCGATGTGCGTTATATTCAGTCTTAAATTCAATTTGACATTGTGCTTTTTAGATTATGTCATATTCATTATATTCAGCCCCAATTTTAATCATAATCTTGTCCCTTCTTTATGTGCTTTTGGAATATGCAAATAACAAAAAAGAATCCTAACTGATGTTATCGTGTGGCATAGGCCCCAACGTGGATTGTGCTCCAGATCACATTTTTGCTACTGGCGTTCTGTTTTACTGCGATGCTTTATCTGGCCTTTTTCTCAAGTGACTTCGTGATTGTTTTTCTCCCATCACCGACAAGCATGGCATAGTTTTCCTCAGGCTAGCGTCCGTGGTGTCCCTGTGCTGGAGCCGTTGGCGCCTGCTAGTGTCCCCCCGACGCCGGCGGCGGCTTGGCCGCAAGTCGGGCGCGCATCCGTGGCTCCTACGGCAGACGAAGCGGAAGCACCGCTTTGCGTTGTTCGCCGCTCGTCTTGCGTAGAGGGTCTGGAGAGGCGTCTGCGGTTTGCCATGGTCGCTTACATCGGGGGATCGTGGCCGGAGGTCTCTTGCGCCCAGGCGCATGCCGCGATCTGCCACAAGCTGCAAGTGCCCGGCGGCACGTTCTCGGTGCACAAGTACCGTCCTGAGGATTTTTTGGTGGTGTTCTCGACGGCGGAGCTGCGAAACAGGGTTGCGAAGCTCCCTTTCGTTGCTCATGGCGGTTTCAAGCTGTACTTCCGTGGATGGAACCGGCAAGCTCAAGCTACTCGGGTGGGCATGCGCACTCGTGTCAATCTAGTGCTGGAAGGCATACCGCCTCATGCCTGGGACCGTGGCATCGCGGAGGAGCTCGTGGGATCGGCGTGCGCGGTTGATTGTGTCGCGCCGGAGACGGCATCAAGGGACGATCTGTCCACGTTCAAGATGTCGGCTTGGACGTCGGAGCTGCACAAGATCCCGGTGGCGCGTACTCTGGTCATCCCGGAGCCTCCCGAGGCGGGTGACGAGACACCGTCGCCAGCGCAAGAGTTCTCCGGTGAGTCGAGAGACACGGTGCCGGTGCGGGAACCGGTGGAGTTGGGCACGCTGCGCTACAAGGTTCTCATCCATGTGGACTCGATCGAGGAAGACGATGCCAGTGAGGATGCGTGGGCGTTCCATGGTTCACCGGGCAGTGACAGGAGTGGTCTGCCTGGGCCTGACTCCGGCGGCGGGCGTGGCGGCGGCGGCCGGGCATCGCGCAGGCTGCCATGGCGGCTTGGCGTACCGGATCGCCGGGAAGGAGCCAGTCCACGCGGTCAACAGGTCGAGCCTAGGCAGCGTTCCTTCTGTCAGGTTGCGGCATCGCAGGCCACCTGGCGTTCCCGCCCATGGAAGGCACGATTCGAGGGAGATCAAAGCGGCCAATTCAAATCTGGCAAAAGGTTTCTGCGCCAAAGCAAAAGGAGGTTCTGGCGACTGAGCATGCGGCCAAAACGGCTACAGCTGATCCTGTCGGCCATCAGCTGCCTGTGCCTTGATCTCTGCGGAGGAGCGTGGGGGGCCCAGCAGCGATCCCATGGTGGTTTTGCCCCCGGTTGTCTTGGCTAGCAAGCCTTCCACTCTGGAAGGGACAACTGGCAGATGGCCAATTGGTGCGGAGAAAGCAGTCCAGGACCCGACCCTGGCGCCCCGCGAGACTCTGACGATGGGCCCAAGCGTGGATGCTTTGGATGGTGGGACCGCAAGCGTGGGGTTGATCTCAACGGCTGCTAGCGCCTCGCTGGCACCGTCCGATGCGTTCTTTGAGGTATCTCTCTCTGATTCTGAAGCCAACAACGTCTCCCGTCCGGATCATGCTGCTATCGAGGTGGTTTCGCCTGCTGATGGCCTTGCCGAGACCGTTGCTGAGACAGAGCGTGAGGAAGTCGCCGTTGAGGAGATCGCCGGCACGGCGGAGACTGGGCTGCACCCAGCGATGCGCTTGCGTACAATAGGCTAAAGCAGTTCTGTGCCAGCATCCTCAAAACGCTCGCGCCTCCCCTGTTCCGTGAGGTGCAAACTGCTTCAAAGCTATGTGCTGATGCGGAGCCATTCACGCCCAGGCGCAACACTCGGAGCGCCAAAACCTCGGCTCCGCCAAAGCCCATGAAGAAAACGACAGAGGCGGAAACTGCCCTTCTAAAGGCATTGGGGATTACGCCGGCGAACTTGGAGGTGGACGATGCTGCCTTGAAGGAATTCAGAGACCTCTTCGATTCCCCCCTTCAGGAACCGCATTTGCGCACGGTTGCGGCCATCTTTGGTAAGAGCATGCCGTTGCAAAACGAGCTGGACAGAGAGCATGGAGTTTCGATCAGCGTGGCGTAGCCGCCTCGCTGACGGTGTGTACTAGCGTCTTTATGGATCTGTACGCTGAATTGATCTTGGAACATTCGAGGATTGAATGATCCAGTAAAACGGAAGGCGATCAGGGAGTTCTTGTCCTCTTTTAGGGCAAGTGTGGTGTGCCTCTTGGAAACTAAGATGGCTGTAATAGACTACTTCATAGTAATGCAGTGCTTAGGTCCGTCCTTTGATGGATTCGTTTACCTGCCGGCGACGGAGACGCGTGGTGGTATTTTGGTAGCCTGGGATCGTCCGTCCTCTCCATGCACAATGTCAGCTTCGACAACCATGCTATCACAGGAGAAGTGAGAATGGTGGACAATAGTATCTGGTGGCTGTCAGTTGTATATGGGCCGCAATCTGCTGCGCAGAAGCCCAATTCCTTGATGAGCTGGCTGAGCGAAGGCTCCTCTGTCCTGGGCCGTGGCTACTCATTGGCGACTGGAACATGATACTGCGCGCGTCAGAAAAAAACAATACCAACCTGAATAGGAACTGCATGGCGCGTTTCAGGGAGTTTGTTGCCTCGCATGAACTCAAAGACATCTATATGCACGGCAGGCGCTTTACTTGGAGTAATGGAAGGAATCCGCCAACAATGACACGCATTGATCGAGCCCTAGCGTCGGTGGACTGGGACCTGGAGCATCCGGACTGTATTCTTCAGGCTCTCTCCTCGAACATCTCAGATCACACCCCCCTCCATCTCGCGCTCAATGCGTGTGCGCAACCTAAACGCCGCTTCAAGTTTGAAAGCTTCTGGACCAAGCTGGATGGTTTCTCTGAAGCTGTCAAGGAGGGATGGGTTTGTGATACGGCGATTTCGGATCCTTTCCAGCGGCTTGACAGACTGTTCCGTAATACAGCCAGCCACCTGCAGGCTTGGGGACAGAGGAGCGTGGGCGATGTGAAGCTGAAGTTGGCTATGGCCAATCTGCTCATTCATAGGCTGGAGGCAGCGCAAGATCAGCGGGCTCTTTCTTCTGCTGAGGTCTGGTTGCTGCGGATGTTGAAGCAAACGGTGCTTGCTCTTGCTTCCTTCGAGAGGACAATGGCGCGGTTGCGATCGCGCATGAGGTGGCTCAAGGATGGGGATGCAAACACGAAGCTGTTCCACGCCGTGGCTAATGGTAGGCGCATCAAGAACTTCATTCCTTCAATCAGACATGGCGATGAGGTGATCACGGAGCAGAGTCAAAAGGAGGATATCTTTCATGATGCTTATGTGGGGCTAATTGGTACGATGCTTCCCCGAGAATCCACCTTGGATCTCGAGTTCCTGGGGCTCCAAACCTTCGACCTACAGGAGCTAGACTCCATTTTCTCGGAGCAAGAGGTGTGGGCTACAATCAAGGATATGCCGAGGGATCGTGCACCTGGGCCGGATGGCTTTACTGGTGCCTTTTATCTGCATGCGTGGCCGGTGATCAAGCAGGACATCATGAATGCGTTGCTGAAACTGTTCGTGGGAGATGGCCGCGGGTTTGGCAGGTTGAACAGTGCCGTGATCACACTGATTCCTAAGAAAGCTGAAGCTGCCACGGTGGGGGATTATCGCCCAATCAGTTTGGTCCATAGTTTCTCTAAGCTTTTCTCTAAATTGCTTGCCAATCGATTGCGTCCTCATCTGGGTGCCTTGGTCAGCCCGAATCAGTCGGCGTTCGTCCGCGGAAGGAGTCTACATGACAACTTCGTTCTTGTCAGGCAGGTGGCTCGCAAAATCAACAAGCGTCGGCAGAAAGGTGTGCTCATCAAACTTGACATATCTCGCGCTTTCGACACCCTCTCGTGGTCTTTTCTCTTTGAAGTTTTGCGCAAGCTGGGTTTTAGTCGAATTTGGTGTCTTTGGATTTCCTTCCTTTTCAAGACGGCCTCCACTCGTATTCTGGTGAATGGAATTCCTGGGCGACAGATTTCGCATGTCAGAGGTTTACGGCAGGGCGATCCGATCTCCCCGATGCTTTTCGATATTGCCATGGAACCACTGACGGCTCTGATTTCGTCGGCAATTCAGCATAATTTGTTCTCCCCCATCACTGGTGTTTCACCGCTGCAGCGTCTCTCGCTATATGCGGATGATGTCGTGCTTTTTGTGAGGCCTTTGTTCAAGATCTGCAAGCAGTTCGACAGTTGCTCGCTGCCTTTGGGGAAGCGTCTGGGCTCCGGATCAATTACTTCAAATCATCAGCCACGGTGATCAGAGGTGTGGAGGAAGATGAGGTGCTGGTCCGTGATAACTTGCAGTGTGAGGTGACCCATTTCCCTATCAAATATTTGGGACTGCAGTTGGCACTACGGCCTCTCACGAAGGACGAGTGGCAGTCGGCTCTCGACAGGATTCTGAATTTTTTGCCGGCGTGGCAACGTGGCTTGCTTGATCGAGCTGGGCGTCTGGTGCTTATCAAGTGTGTGATCGCGGCACGGCCGATTCATCAATTGCTAGTTGCTGAAGCACCAGACTGGATGATCGAGGAAATCTACAGTTGGATGAGGGGGTTTTTCTGGGCAGGAAAGGATGAAGTCAATGGCGGGCAATGCCTCGTGGCCTGGCATGCCATTTGCAAACCTCACTGCTTTGGGGGTCTGGGGGTGAAAGATCTTCGGCTGCACGGGCTTGCGCTGCGAGTTCGCTGGGAATGGCTGAGGCGAACTGACGTCAGCAGACCGTGGTTGGCCTTCCAATGATAAACGACCAGGAGGCCTGTAGGGTGTTCGACACTCTGACTCACATTCAGGCTGGGAAGGGAGACAGGATCCTTTTCTGGAGAGATAGGTGGATTGGCGGCAGCAAGGTGAGCGACATTGCTCCGGAGGCTGCTGCCCTGGTTGGCACTAGGATTTCTAACAGCCGTACGGTAGCTGACGCTTTGACAGGGAACAAGTGGCTGGCTGACATGTGTGGGGTACTGTCGCATGCTGGTGCCCTGCAATGCGCACAGCTTTGGCAAGCGATCACGAGCTAGATAGGAATGAAGCCATGGAGGATTCCTTCACCTGGCCGTGGTCTCCAACTGGGAATTACACTGCCAAGTCGACATACAGGATGTTGGTTCAAGGTGCGGTAAGAGTGAGCTATGGCGCCTGTGTTTGGAAGTCCTGGGCGACACCGACTTGCAAAATCTTCATGTGGTTGGCGTTGAAGTACAGAATTTGGACCTCGGATCGGAGGGTTCGACACGGGCTCCAGGAGACAGCTGATGTTTGTCAGCTTTGTGATCAGGAGACGGAGACTGCAGACCACATTCTGATCCAGTGTGTCTACTCTAGACAGGTCTGGCAGAGGTGTTTTCAGAGTGCAAATTTCAGTGACCTAACACCGCGGATGGATGATCGCTTGGAAGCTTGGTGGTTGGCGATCAGGCAACAGGTGACCAAGACGGACAGACGGCGTCTGGACACGCTGGTCATCGCTGGTTGCTGGGGGTTATGGAGGCAAAGGAATGCTAGGGTTTTTGGCAATACCAGTCTTCAATGCAACGAAGATATACTAGCGGCAAGAGTGGCAGAGGACATGAAGCTTTGGTCCATTGCCAGGAGAGCTAGAGGTGAAGGTGTAACTCATATAGCGAGAGAGTAGTCCCGTGTGTTGTTTGGGTGGTGTTGTTGGTCTGCTTTTTAGTAGGCTGAGACATTCTTGTAAAACTTTGTTCTGCCTTCTATAAATCAAAGGCACGCAATTTGCGTGCTGTAGAAAAAAGCCGGAACACCGGCCAATAGTTAAAAGTTATACCCGACCTATCTCACTAAGAAATCACACACAGATAGTATATTGGTTGTAATAACATCTTATATTATGGGACAAAGGGAGTACATCACATGTAAAATTCCAACACCGTACATCCCTTGACAACCGTACCAAGGAGCAGCAGAGAAACACACTAACCAACAAGCAGGACCATCCATCGCCAAACCCAAAGATGGGTGATAGCAAAAACAGCTAAATGGCGGGCAGCATATACGCACACTCGAGTTTAAACTATGGCCATATTGTAGAATTAGTTACAGTTTCCCCTGGTCAAGGCTATCTAATATTATACTCGACCCTTTGGTGCATGTTTTATTGTTGAAATCATGGTAAAACATGCATGTTTTACATGAATCTATTACTTTTCATCCAGGGTGCATGTCGTACAAATAGAAAGAGTTAACATAAACATCATCTTATTGCAAAGATGCACGGAATACAGGTGACAGAAAAGATTGAGATTACCCTATGAACACAAAAATGATGACACTCGTTATCTATCAGTAATTAATGGTAATAAGTTACATCACGCTTGCATGGAAACAAGAGGAAAAGAGCTCTCAGAGCAGACGAGTCCAAACACAGACAACGGATTTTATTCATGTCTACCTCACATGAGGAGCTAACAGGCATCCACAGGAATATGTAGACGGAAGCAAATAAAGTAACTCACAAGTCCACAGAAATAGCTACCCCATTCGCAGGCAGTTTTTATGAAGGCAGTGGCGCCACACAAACAGCATGCGTGAAGCTGCTCTAACTGTTAGTGTCCATCAAATAACCACTCCGAGAAGCAGGGAATATAAGGAAGATACGGGTGCCGAGCGTTGTCTCCTAGACTGCAGATAGCATGCACTGTCCTGCTATCCATGTTGATTGATACAAGACTTCTTTCGTTTCCCATAGTAAGGTAAATCAAATTCCGTTCTGGATGGACTGCAATGACCATATTGTATGTTTGAAACTGAAGAAGAAGTGGTTCAGGCAGCTGAGATGTACTGAAAGTATGCTTTAGGATCCATTGACCGCTACCATAATCCTCAAGAACCCGAACTGTTATCTCTTGGGCATCCCAGTCACGGTGCACAGAAGATAGGCGCCCTGAGACAGCCTGATGAAAGTGTAGAGTGTTTGGTGCGGTGCCGGGATTTTCCTCCAGGTCTTCCCTTCCATGTCCACCGTGACCAGCGACGAACCGGTGGTAGTGAAATGCATAGTTCCATCAAAGAATACACTTTTCGCAGGATCACCCATTCCAGTGTCATCACCCCACTCGCTCTGCCTGTAGGTCCACACTCCAGTCTCGGACGAGTAGATCTCGACTCCAATGACCTGACAATTCTCCTCATAACCACTGTAGGCGACCAAGAACACACTGAAGTGGGAGGAGACGGCAGGGTCGAACCCCAAACGCATGGTGTACAGTCCCCGCATCCGTTCTGTGTTTGGCAACGCGGCCCACTTGTGCGTTGCAGGATTGCACACAAGATGATAGGATTCACACTCGGATCCAGATTGACCTTGTGAAGGCCGGCAGAGCAGGAGACCATTGCAAACATCCACGAATTCGACTTCTCCACGGCTGGGAAGAAAGGGGACAGAAGGGTCTACCATCGGCCGGCCCCTCCCACACAAATTGGTGAAGTGGTGAGTGCGCCTGCAGGATCTGCTCGGGTGGAAGAAGCCGGAGAGTGTCTGGGAAGACTTCTTGCGGATTTCAGGGTCGGAGCAGAGGGCGAGCCATGATTTGCACACCCACTTGAAGCGGCAGAGCGAGCTGTAGGACAGCCGGGTTAGGATCTCGACGACGAGATCCTCGGTGAGGAGGCTGGCGGACTCCGGCGGCGACAGCCGCTTATTGCTGGAACTCTCCCCCATCCCGGCGGGCGGCGTTGGCGATCCAATTCTGAGAATGGCTTAGGATCGGCGACTGTAAGAGAAAGCTACGAAATGGATTTATTCTGAAATCGAAGACTAGAGAGAGAGGAAGGGAGAGCACACCTCAGGAGCGGCGGCCAAGAGGACGACGGCGAGCAAGGGGGTCTGAAAAAGATAGGTCAGATCAGATCGATCGTGTGAGGATTTTTTTTTTACCCTCTCGCGGTAGATGGGATTTACCTCAGCGAAGGGCGGTAGCAACCACCTTCACCGGACCTCGGGTAGATTGGCGCACGGTGGTCCTCCGTCCTCGCCGGTGCGGCTTGGGATTATCAGGGAAGATCGGGTGGTCAGGTCCGGGTTCGGCTCAACCAGCCAGGACGGGGAGCGTTAAAGGTGTGGAGCTTTATTTCTCACAGGATTCTTTTTGCTAACCACAAATGAAAATTTGATTCAGAGAGAGAAAAGGCCACAATAATTAGAACAGAAATATCATTTGATTCGCCAATGTTAGAAAAGAAAGATAAGAAGCAAAGTTTATCCTTGAGTTCGAGTGAAAAAGAAAATGCGAGAAAAAATTACAATCCCTACCACGTAATAGTGCACCTACAAACGCTCACACGCGTGTATACACTCACTCTACGAATGCACATACACTTCCCATATGAGCACCAGCAGGTCACATCGTCAAACCAGGGTTTGAATTCTGGTGCGATGGGTATAACCACCCTCCTAACCTGGTTCTCGTTAGAAATTTGTTTTCGTTGTTTCACTCATTTAGATACATCTAGTGCACGTTTGGCTCACGTTGTCCACCATATGGGATTGGCGATTTGGCGTTGTCTCAGGGCCAGACCCCAGATGCTAGTAGCCACATAGTCAGACTCGTTAAAACTAGAAACCAAATAGGGAAAAAAGTAAAGATTTGCATGAAATTAGGTGGGTTGCTAAATTTGCATGTGCTGGTGTTTGGTCGTGGCGGCGCCCTGCATGGACTGTGAGAGGAGCCTGTAAGATGTCAGGAAATTTTGCCTCCCTTGTTGTGCGCTTGCCTGTCCACGAAATAGGTTTGCGCCCCGCTACATTAATATAGCAACCGTCCAATACAACCACGAGACCACCGCTGGGGCGAAACAGCACAATCAAGCCCAAAAGAAAATAAAAGAAAGAAAGGAGAAACTAATGCCAACGGCACCGGATCGACAAAAGTGAAGATGAGCCGCAACCGTTGCGCCCTTTCCGGAGAATTCCCACCACAATCCCATGTCGCCGGATTGCCATGTACCAAGCAACACCTTCAAGAAGGAAGCGACGAAAACGACGACGCTGCTGCCCGGACTAATCCTAGGATTTCTCCTGGTACACGGAGGGGAGTAGGAAGGGGTACAACCGACGCCCTTCAAGAAGGATGGTGGCGCCCGAAGGCGTCATTGCGTCGGTGCCGGCAAGAACCGACACAGATTTCTCCTGACCCCTTGCACACCACACCTCGGACAAACCGTCAACTCCACCAAGCTCACCGCCCACGAACCTGCGCCAACAGTTTTGGAGTCATCCACCACGTCTCCCCATGGCAAGCGTTGTGAGACCCGCCGGACCAAGAAGAACAAGCTGCAGATACAGGACGACAACACCGCAGGCTCGTGGGAGAGAACAACCTCCACCGCACAGGCAGTAGCAGACCGGACACAGTAGCAGGATCACACCAGGCCAACCTGCCCGGCCGGGCCCAAAACGGGCCCGTAAAGATCCCGCCGCCGTGCTGCAGCTGACGAGCCGCCGTAGTCGCCATCCACATCCCGAGCAGTTCTGTAGTCCAACCGGAAGCGGCAGTCCGGGACCCGCTTCGGCCCGCCTTGACCCAGATCGGGCCCAAAGGGCCCAGATCTGGGCCTGGAGGGCGCCGCCAAGTAGCAGCACCATCACCACACCGCCATCCCAGCGCCAGAACACCGCCAGCCAAGCTGCACCGCCGCCATGGAGAACCCACCCAAGCCAAGCTCCTGCGACGGGAAAAGAAGAAGTCGCCGCCGCCGGCCCCAACGACACCGCGCGAGCAACGCCCGGCGACGCCCGCCGGCGGCGGCAGCGAGAGGAGCTGAGGGAGGGCGAGCCTAGAGAGGCGAGGAGGAGGGAGCCGCCCCGGTCGCCTCGCTCGGGGAGACGACGCGGGGGGCACGGGGGAGAACTTTTTTCGGCGGTGTCGTGCGCTTGCCTATAACTAGAGAAACGGCCGATTTGGTCATTCCCAAGAAGTGCTCTGGTCAAGGCTTGTATGTAACATGAAAGATTTTTTTATTTTCCGTGCGTACCAACTTTCATGCATGCAGTTCTACAAACCAACCAAATATGGAGAAATGACAAAAATAACGCAAAACCATCGCATTTGGTGCAGCGTGTCAATAAACCACTCTCGTCAAGTTTGTGACACATTGATTATGTGATTTGATCGGTTTAAAACGTTTTCTCCTACCGGATCTTCGTGGCAAAAGTAGACGGAACAAACACACCAAAATCTCACACCGCAAAAAAATAAACATAGGGCCGACTAGTGGACGTGGGACCACTCCTTAGATCAATCTTGTATCTAGAGGAGATTAAAGAGGCCACTGAACAGGATGAATTCTGCATGAGTTCAGGGATATTATCAACATTGATGTGACATTTTCTGTATCCGGACCAATAAAGGTGGCTGCATATTTATCATGTCGACAAACAAAATCCAGGTACAGAAAGAGGAAAACTCTGCGCATGTTAGACTAGTCATGGTGGGGATTAACTTGGACTAGTAACATACACATGTTACTAGGCTATGTTACCACTTCTATAGTGGGGAGTAACTTGAGTGTGGTGTCATGTAACTATTCATTAATTAGGTTGTAGACTCATATTACTTTGGTTTGCGTGATGTTACGGTAACATAGCTAGTTACTCCATTTGTCTCTCTTATTTAATTGCATGCCACATCATCATTTTTACCTATGTGGCACTTATATTACTACCTATGTTAATCCCACTATGAGTAGTCTTAGGTTGAAAAATTTATCCAGTTAAAGCGCTTTTCACCTGAAGGCGCAGATTAACAGAACACAGATATCACTAAATACATACACCATTTAAATCTTCTAACTCTGTCAAAACAACACATTTGCTCTTCATAACATATCTCCATTGGTATTTGCTTAAAGTGCTGGACTACAATTAAAATCTTACGTAGTAACTCTAGTACTCTATTTATGTCAAAACTCTGTTTTCACCCCCTGTTCAACTTAGAACTAACACGAGCGTCGGTTGGATGCGTGGGACGAGGAGCCTGTATCAACCCTTTCTCTGGATATCCTATCCCCAAGGTTGCTACTTAACCCGTACCCTTTTGAGGATTAGGATGAAAGCTCAATAAGCAGACCCATTAGTGAAAGGGTCTAGGTAGAGCAACTGCCATTTTTCGTATACGCCCTTACAGCAACCTTTCTCTTCCTTTCCTCCCATGACAAGATCGACGTGGTGTCCTTATTTTGTTGTTAACCCCTTCGGATCATTGCCCATCATGTGTATTAGATAAAGTTATATGGTTACATATAGTGTGGGCATTTTCATTTCGGCTATAATGCTAAACTGAACATTGAATAAGGTGTCACGGATAACAACTTACAGTGATTTTTAACTAATGAGAAAGGAATCCTCCTTCAACAACAAAATGATTATAAGATGATTTAGACAGACAAAAATGACAATCCACTCAAAGATTATCATGCTAACTTATAATTTTTCACACATTAACCCGTGGTTGTTGATGAGATAATGATATAATCGAGAACTTGTCAGAATGATATAAACTTGATTTCAAAGAACACACATGACGGAAATGATGATAGCAACAACGAACGTCCACGGTTACTGTATGTATCCAATTTGATTTTAAACTATGATCTTACGATGTGTTACTTACAGCTTACACATTCCCGGTTAAAGCTGGGTGAGTTAATAATCCTTGATGCCAAATATTATTTATGCCATGATAAAACCATGCAGACAGTTAAGGAGTCAACTATGTCCTTATCCTTGTATATATTAGACAAAATGGAAAGAGAGAACACATCATCTTATTAGGAAGACCTAAAGTAATGTGCATTTCTGAGGACAAATGAAAGGGCAAACAAATAGGGTGGACTTGATTATTTCACGTTAACTGATGGATGATTAGTTATACTAAGATATATTTGCATGGAATGAAAGGACAAGTGATAAAGTACATAATACCAACATAGATAACGGGCTGATAGGGGTTCACAAATATATGTAGATGGAAGCACATAAAGTCAGTAACAAACTCCATAAAAAAAGCTACCGGTGCATACCAAAATATTTGCTAACGTGTCTTCAACGCTAACCAACATCATGCAATTCAAAGCGACACAAAAACTGCTTTTGAGCACCAAACGACTAGAACATCGAACCTATGTAGACTTAGAACTTATCCTTGCAACTCTGGTCAGGCACTAGAAGATCTCACTCCTTGTAACATATAGTTCTCAATTTCTCACAGAGGCAGAGATGTAGCAAGTGACTTCTAGTGTTCATCTGATAGCCACTCCAAGAAGCAGGGAATATAAGGTTGATATGTAGACACCCTGTATGGACCAGGAGAGAAGATAGTATGCACTATCCTGCTATCCATATCGTATGACACAATATTTCCATGCTCCTTAGTAACGAAAATCAAATTCCTTTCAGGATGGATTGCAGTCGGCACAAGGAATCTTGAAGAATTGTGCTGATGTGGTTCACATAGTTCTGACTTGCTGACAGAATGCTTTAGGATCCATTGCTCTCCTCCATAATCCTCGAGGACCCAAACTGACAAATGGTAGCCATTATCATAATCACAGCGGAGCAAATACAAGCGCCCCTGAGAGAGCCCTATAAAACTGGAATTCGTTGGGTGCGGTGTCAGGATTTTCCTCCATCTGTTCAACTCCATATCAACCGTGGCTACTGAAGAACCAGATGTAATGAAATGCATGATACCATTAAAGAACACGCTTCTTGCATTATTATGCACTCTGCAGTTATCGCCCCACTCGCTCTGCTGGTAAGTCCATGCGCCAATTTTGGATGAGTAGAGCTGCACTCCGGTGACTTCACATATATCCTCCACGAGCAGAAAAACTCTGAAGTGAGACGATACAGCTGGGTCAAAGCACAAACGCGCGGTGTGCATTCCATGCTTCGCATCCGTGTCTGGCAACACGATCCACTTTTCAGTTGCAGGATTACACACGAGATATTCGTACTCATACTTCTTGGCGTAGCCGCAGAGCAGAAGACCGTTGGAGGAGTCGATGATTTGGATTCTTTTACAGCTGCTGCGCAAGAAGGGGAGAGCGGGGTCGACCATAGGCGGGCCTCTCCCCGAAATATTGATGAAATGTCTACGTTTGAGGGTCTTGCTGGAGTTTAAGAGGATGAAGAAGAAGCCGGACAGGGTGTGTGGCGCCTTCCTGCCGAGGGCAGGGCCGGAGGAGAGGGCGAGCCATGATTTCGAGACGCACTTGAAGCGGCAGAGCGAGCGGTAGGGCAGCCGAGAGAGGATCTCGACGACGAGGTCCTCGGTGAGGACGCTGGCATCCGCCGCGGCCAGCAGCATATTCTTGAAACTCTCGTCCATCCCGTATAGTTGGGGATCCGATCTGCAAAGAAAGAAATGGCGGAGCGCCAACTGAGGCGTCAGCGTTTTGGGGAGAGAAGATTAGGGTTAGAGACGAGAAGAGAGGCATCACCTCAGGAGCCCGGAGGACGACGCGGAGACCGGACGGAGAGCATGAGGACGCCGGATTTGGGTGGAGGACCGCCGCGCGCTGCGTCGCCTGGGCATAGATGCGTCGGGGTTCAGGGTTTGGCGGCTAGGGCAGGAGAGAGGCGCCAGGTTACGGTGGAAGAAAATGGGCTCGGCGGCTCGGCCAGGGATAGGAACCAGCACCACTAATATGAAGACGAAAAACGCGGATTGCGTTTTGCGGTCGATCGATCTACTAGGAGCCGATCGATTGGATCGATCGATCGATGCGAGTCCGTGAAGATGGCAGAATTGCTTGAATGCGCGTGCGAGGCTTCGCAGGACGCGGACGCGCGCGCGTTGACTTCTTCCTCTCCGCCTTCTCCCTCCCGACGGCGACGATGAGGAGAGACTTAACTTGGGGGGTGCGGGGCTCGCTGGAGAAGGGGGGATTTAGTGGGGATTGCCGGGGCCATGGCGGTCCGGCGGAGGAGGAGATCGGTGTAGGAAAGCGCGGCGAGGCATCGCGGCAGCGCGCCAGCCGTGGGCGGTGGTACGGCTAGCGGTGGCTACGGGGGAGACGTCTTCTTCCTCTCCGGCCGGCAGTGGCGGCGACTTTATCGTTTTGTTGTCGGAATTCGTGCGAGGCTTTGCATATGCGAAAGCTAACCCTCCCGTGAAGATAGACGCTTCCAGACATCACGAGTACAAGACGTGGGCAGGGCCAGTGTCGGAATTCGTGCGAGGCTTTGCATATGCGGAGGTCAATTGGCACCGTCTGTGGGAAAGAAGAGTGCTGGAATCATGGTTACACTGGCCCCCTCTGCAATGACAATCGACATGCTGGCGATCGAGGCGCCGATCCGATTCGGTTCCTTCGAGTTCAAGCCCCATCCGCCGGCCCGCCGATCGGTGTACGCCGATCTCTGCGGAGGTATGTTCATTACTTTTGGTAGCATGCAATTCCATGTGAACAAGTGGGGAACGTTCCAACTCCCCGACTACGCACCCCTGGCAGCTGTGGGATCCGCGTCTTCGTCGACTACGGAGATCGCATCTGCTTCGACCACATCAACCGCATTTTCGTCGACTACGGAGATCGCGCCTGCATCAACTACATCAACCGCATCTTCGTCGACTACGGAGATCGCGCATGCATCAACTACATCAACCGCATCTTCGTCGACTACGGAGATCGCGCCTGCACCAGCCACGACCGCGTCTTCGTCGACTACGGAGATCGCATCTGCTTCGACCACATCAACCGCATCTTCGTCGACTACGGAGATCGCGCCTGCACCAGCCACGACCGCGTCTTCATCGACCACGGAGATCGCATCTACTCCGGCCACTGCAATCACGCCTTCGTCGACTACGAAGGCCGCACCTGCATCAACTTCGATCACGTCTTCATCGACTACGGAGATCGCACCTGCATCAACCACCACGACCGCGCCTTCGTCGGCTACGAAGTCTGCGCCTGCAACAACTACGTCACCCGCACATTCGTCGACTGCGGCGATCGCTCCTGCACCAACTACAATGCCGACCTCACCCGCGCCTTTACCAGCTGGAAAAAGCGCGCCTCCATCGACCGCAACGATCGCGCCAGCAGCAGCCGCGACTCTCACGTCTACATCAACCTCGGCGCCCGGATCTTCTTCGACCCTGGTGTCTTCATCATCACCGACCGTTCCATCGGGCGAGATCCATCCGGAGGAATTCTGCACCGACTGCGGCGTACATCACGTCGCCGCCATCTTCGGCTCGGACGACAGCTCTGACGTCGAGAGCAGCAGCAGCAACGCGCACTCGATCGAGAACTCGACTGCGCACTCCTACCCTGTTCAGGTCTACATGGTGGACGTGACGGGTGGAACCCTAGGAATGAGCGTCCGTCAGAATGAGCTTGTATATCTGATGGAGATCAACATGCCAGACAGGGTAACAACCTTCACGATCACAAGAGAGATGGCGATCACAGCCATGAAGCACGTCCAAGACTGCACGTACCCTCCTCCGGAGACGACCCGCGAGGACATGATGGCATACCAATACTTGATGTGGAAGGAGAACGAGAAGCTGTTAGCCGAAAAAGCTGACTTGGCTAGTGATGCATGTAAAATGCATACATGAACTTTGCATGTTATTACTAGATATTTCTACATATTTGCAACTTATATGATGTTATATTCATGTTTTATAATGATTTCGGAGATTTTCTAAACAATCCCCCCTCTTTTGGTTCTAACTCTGTTTTACAGAAAACGTCTTTTTTAGTGTTTCGGACTTTCCGGGAGCTCGGGACTCCAAAAAGGGCAAGGCCAAAGAGCACGGTTCAGAATTTTCGAGACGAACGCAATGGGCTGAAAATAAAGACCAGAAACCCAACCAGCTGGAAACTAGAGGGCCCCACGTGGTCAGATTCCCTGGCCGCGTGAGGACCCCTCTTTTTCCCCTCGTGGCTCCGATGACGTCCGTTTTCGTCTCCGTGGCTTCGTATTGACCTAAAAACGACTATAAAAATAGTTCCCCGACGGCTTTCGGAAGGGAGCGCCGCAGAAACACAAAACCACGAAACAGAAGACCTGGAGCTGCAGATTGGAGGGGGAAACTCCGGCGGGGCGCTGCCGGGGTGGTCTCCATCTTCTCCAACATCTCCACCATCACCATGATGAAGGGGGAGTAGTCCACCCCCTGGATTTTGGGTTTGTGGTGGTAACTTGATCTAATCTCTCTATGTATGATCATTGTTGAAGTCCATATGATGTGCCTTGCATAAGTATGGATCTATCTATGTAATTCCTATGGTGGATATTGTGGTATGAGATGATATTTGGTATGCATTTACCGTTGTGTTGGATCTTTTATGACTTGTCATACTTTGGAGATATTCTATGATGCATGTGATGGTTCGATTTATGCATAATGCCTTGTTTATCCATGTCATGAGGTGATTGACACCACCAAGTGTAGATAGATGAGAGAGATGTGGTCATGCACACGAAATATGAATCATTGCACTAGTGTTTAGAATACTGTCCATTATGAAGTATGATGTATGTAGGTACGGGATGGCCGATGTGACAACGGCATATGTATTGAGTGACACAATACAGCCCAACATCCTTTATCTGGGGGTAAAAAGGAAAAAGTATGATGTGGGAGTGACAACAAACCACGCTAGCCTTACGAGGCTGACCTAGTAACACAAATGATTATTTTCTTTCAAATATGTGTTTTAGGACATGTAGCCGTCATAGAAGTTTACCATTAAAGTATGACAATTGTGTGTACTTTTTATCTATAACATGATAATCACCATAGATGGGAGAGAGGATTGAGTGAACCCATGAACCCATGTCCATTGTTCCTATAAGAGAAAACCTTTGTCTTGTCCTCTTGCATTGAAGAGGATTGGGACACTTTTACATTCTTGTTTTGTTACATTAAACTTCCATCCATTAAATCAACCATCTTGTTCTTTAAACTTGTTTAATGCATAATCAACTAAAACTTGTGACACTTTAGTTGTAGGGAATCCCCCGCTTACTCCTGCGGATCGATACCCTACTTCCACATTGAGAGGTGCTACAGTGATCCCCTGCTCTTGGGGGTTATCAAGTAATTTTCTGACGCCGTTGCCGGGGAGCGTTGTGCTAAGCTTTTATTCTTGTTTGCATTGCATACTAACATATAAATCTAAAACATTATTATAAAATGGAAAACAACCAAACAATTATAGAACTGTATAATATCTATCTTGAGTTAGGACATGAAGTGTTTGAGGAGAAAATTAAATTTTATTTGCATAACAATCATGTTTGTGGTAGTACTAATTCGTTGAACACCTTTATTGCTAATGCTAAGGAAAACCTTAAGCTTGGGGAAGTTTGTTTTGATGAATATGATATTTTTAGTCCCCCAAGTTTGGAAGAGAAAATTTATTTTGATGATACTATGTCTCCCATTTATGATGATTACAATGATGTATATGATATTTTCAGTCCACCTACTATTGAGGATGAAAGTGATTTAATTGAGTTTGATGATCCATTATGCTCATTAGATGATAAGTCTTTATGTGGTGATTCTATTCAAAACTATGTGGTTATGTTTAACTTTAATGCTTGCAACTATTATGAGAGAGGAAGAGATAAGAATCCCCTTTATGTTTCTATGTTATTTAAAATGCAAGCTATTGATTATTATATGCATTGGTTACCTCAAATTTGTTGTTATTTATTCATATATAAAATTCCAATGCATAGGAAGAGAGTTAGACTTAAAAGTAAATTGTTTAATATTCTGTGGTGTGTTCCTTATGCTTTAATTTCCTATTCGGTTTGAGCACACCTTTATATCTTTACAACATGTAAAATATCTTTACCTACTGTTTTGTGACAATTAGTTTAAGATTTTCATTTTATATAAAATTTGGGAAAGTAAATGAGAAGGATGAGTAATGGAGAAGTTGGGGTCGACCTTGAACATGTGTTGTTCATGCCAATGGAACCGTTGCAAAGTCTCTATCATTAAAACTTTTCCCAAAGCTAAAACCAAATAAAAAGAGTGTTTATGTTGTATATATTTGCTTCTCCTTTTGCCTTTTTGCTAAATCAAAAACAACAAAAATATTTTCCTTCTTCTTTGATTGTTTCTCTTGATTCTTGCTTGGTTTTTTTGTTTCTTTTTGATTTTTATCTTCAGCTTAAGTTTTGGGTTTTTGAGTCAAGGTGCTTGTTTACTACCGTAACATCACCTTTGTATCTTATTTTTCATCTTAATGGCAAGAATAACCTCTTTTGAGAGGTAGGATTAAACAATAGTGATTTGCTGTCCAGAAAACAGATGCCTGAGCTTCACTGCGAAAAATGTATAAAATCACAGAAGAGGAATTTTGACCTGATATTTTACGACAGCAATATTCAGTTATTAATACACATTTCATTAGTTCAAAGTTTTCTGATTTGAGCAACGTAAGTGCCTCTGAAAATTCACTCTTTACGGGCTGTCCATTTTTGACAGATTCTGTCTTTATTTTGCATTACTCTCATTACTTGTGTTTTGTGTGGTTCTATTGATCAAAGAGCAATACACAACCATAGTAATATTAGCTAATGTGTAGAATCAACTCATGATATGTCTTTGCTGTACCTATGAGGATTTCATTTATGGAGACACTAACCCCTCTAATCAAGTTTTAAGATGAGTTTTGTGTGAAGAGAACTTTCAAGTGGAAGAGTTGAGGGTGATGAATAAAGATCACGAGGGACAAACACTCAAGCTTGGGGATGTTACCCCTAGGCTCACCCTACATATATCAAATAAGTACAAGAATTTAAGCTTGGGGATGCCAAGCCACCTCACTCCAACCATCTTGATACCAAGTAAGCCTAGCTATATGGCTATAAAGAAAGCGCTTTACGGGAGGCAACCCGGTTGTTTTTACTTTTGATTTTCTTTGTGTCCTCTTGCTGTAACAAGAGACTTAGTTTTTAGTTTAGTTTCTGGAATTCTTAATAAAGTGCCAAGTTTTACCTATTTTGGCTTGAAAAAGTTGCTTTTTGCATTCGGAGATTTTATTCCAGCACGAATCTGTGCACGGTATGATTTTTAATTCCTATTCTGTAACTCCGAATGAGCTGAAATTTGAACTGTGGTTGCAACTTTTCATCCTCTGTGAGCGTGAATTTTTTCAGATTTTTTCGACATATTTAAGTAGGGTAGAAAAATACGTTTTGCTGCTGCTGTTTTTCTGGACGGATTCTGTCCCATTTTGTTTGATGCATTCTTTGAACTTTTAACTTGAATCTTTTTGATCCAATTGAGTTTATAAGTAGGCATACAACATTATACACTTTCTGGACATTCATATGAATTTTTGTTTAAGGATTTTATGCAGCAAGCAATTCATTTGTCTATCACTACTAATGTCACCCCACAGAAAAGAAATGGGAGAAACGGTGTTTTGAAGTTTTTTCACAGGGATTAGAGGAGATGCACCAAGAGCTATCCAAGGATGGTGAAGACCATAAGCTTGGGGATGTGAAGACAACCCCACTGGACCAACACACTCTCGGTTTGCACACGTCTAACTTCTGTTTTTCGATCAATGCACCCTATCACATAAACTTGGAGCGTCTTTTATTTGTTTTTTTTGATTTTTGTTTGTCTTGAGACCACCACTATCATTTATATATGAGAAAGCTACTGGAAATTTGGGTTGAATTAAGTTGGATGCTATTAAAAAGATTGGGAAAGGGATGTTTGAGTTGATTCAAAAAGATACATATAGTTGCATGATTCATGTGCTTTTTAATGAGTATTAATTTGCAAGTGTTTTATCAAGAGCTATCTTTTATTCATGTTTTGATGCTGAATGTCACTTTACTTTGTTTAACATGGATTGGTTAGTTCTATGGACACTTATGCATGCATTTAGACGGTCAACTTTCTCCCTTTTGCTAGCCCAAAAAATTCCAACAAGTAAAAACTTGTTTTCCAACACCTTCAACCAAAGTTTTTCCAGTGAGTCCACCATATCTACCTGTTAGCTTTATGCTATTCCAAGTATGTTTATCATGTTATATTGTATTATCTTTGCTTCCAAATTAAAATGCTTATGTTATTGATTGTTATGGGAAAAGTTGGTTAAAAAGCTCTCACGAACTTGATGCACACTTTACTTTCATTGCACTTAATAAACATGAACCATTGTGATTAAAATTATGAAGTTGTGTGCTTGACAAGAGTCTTGGTTGGGAGTTAGCTCATATGTGCTGTCACATGGCAAGCTTTCAACAGTGCTCTTAATTATATTTAGTTGATATCATGTACTTTTGTTTATGGATGCCTAACATTGTGTGAAATAAAAGTGGAAACTTGGTAAGTTTGAGGAGTAAGTATAAATGGCTAGAGAGACTCACCGGGCGGCTAACCCAAGCCATGCATCATTCATGGTGGAAATTTACTTACATATCACGGTGGACCTTCAGTGAGGCACTTCACAATAAAAAGCTATAACAATAGTAAATAAAAGAGTGCTGAGATTGTCCATTTTGTTTGTTTGTCTTGTCATTTTGACATGGGCTTGTTCCATGTCCTGGGACAAGAGGTACCCCGGGAGCAACTCTTAATGATGCTATTATTACTTGCAATGACTTTAACTTGAACTTGCTTTGTGACCCGAGTTGAGTAGCCAGTTGGAGAGGTACTTGTATTCAAGGGGCATGAGGCATTCAACCCATACTTTGTCAAGCACATTACTCATATTTGCTTTCACTTTAAACTTTAACCATTCAAGATGCTATGATAGGGGTAATGAGAGCTCCACACCAATGGATACCACATTGCAAACATTAACTTAAGTAGAAGCATTTGGAAGCTAGATGAAACTTATTCATGTTTTACCTCTACTTATTTATCTATCTTTCCAAAGTGTCCACCTTTTATATTCAGATTTACAAGAGTACTCTATGACCATTATAGGATGTTTTTACTTTTCATTATGCATACATTTGGTCCATAGTACTTTCTTCTATGTTACACTTTGTGAATTATCATTGAACATCCTTTCATTGAATATTTGATATCACTTCATAATCTATCTTGTATATTGCTACTCCTTTGAGAATGAATCATTTGACTTTATGTAGCAATAGTAATCATCTTTGATATCCATTGATAGTATTAAAATGCAAAGTCCATGTTAGTTTTATCACCTTCATACTCGAGGACGAGTATAGGTTAAGCTTGGGGATGTTGATGCATGTAAAATGCATACATGAACTTTGCATGTTATTACTAGATATTCCTACATATTTGCAACTTATATGATGTTATATTCATGTTTTATAATGATTTCGGGGATTTTCTAAACAATCCCCCCTCTTTTGGTTCTAACTCTGTTTTCCAGAAAACGTCTTTTTTAGTGTTTCGGACTTTCCGGGAGCTTCGGGACTCCAAAAAGGGCAAGGCCAAAGAGCACGGTTCAGAATTTTCGAGACGAACGCAATGGGCTGAAAATGAAGACCAGAAGCCCAACCAGCTGGAAACTAGAGGGCCCCACGCGGTCAGATTCCCTGGCCACGTGAGGACCCCTCTTTTCCCCCTCGTGGCTCCGATGCCGTCCGTTTTCATCTCCGTGGCTTCGTCTTGACCTAAAACGACTATAAAAATAGTCCTCCGATGGCTTTCGGAAGGGAGCGCCGCAGAAACACAAAACCACGAAACAGAAGATCTGGAGCTGCAGATTGGAGGGGGAAAACTCCGGCGGGGCGCTGCCGGGGTGGTCTCCATCTTCTCCAACATCTCCACCATCATCACCATGATGAAGGGGGAGTAGTCCACCCCCTGGACTTTGGGTTTGTGGTGGTAACTTGATCTAATCTCTCTATGTATGATCATTGTTTAAGTCCATATGATGTGCCTTGCATAAGTATGGATCTATCTATGTAATTCCTATGGTGGATATTGTGGTATGAGATGATATTTGTTATGCATTTACCGTTGTGTTGGATCTTTTATGACTTGTCATACTTTGGAGATATTCTATGATGCATGTGATGGTTCGATTTATGCATAATGCATTGTTTATCCATGTCATGAGGTGATTGACACCACCAAGTGTAGATAGATGAGAGAGATGTGGTCATGCACACGAAATATGAATCATTACACTAGTGTTTAGAATATTGTCCATTATGAAGTATGATGTACGTAGGTACGGGACGGCCGATGTGACAACGGCATATGTATTGAGTGACACAATACAGCCCAACATCCTTTATCTGGGGTAAAAAGGAAGAAGTATGATGTGGGAGTGACAACAAACCACGCTAGCCTTACGAGGGTGACTGTGGCGCCCCGACCGCGGAACTATACAGTGATGATGTGTGTCACCGGTTAAGCGATACAACCGGAGGTTACGGGTTTACCAATCCCCGGCCAAAACCTTTGGCAGGCGTTGCTCGGAATGGATCATCAGCAACGCAACACCCCATTTGATGCCTTAACACATGCACAACTATCAATGCATAATAGAGAGATCAAGACTTGTGAAACAACTGGCACATTACGGATTCTACGACTCAAAGCATTATAGTTCAACTCTTATAATAGAGAAAGATAGTGAAATATTACAACCAGAGGTCACAGACCCAACAGTACATCATGCGGAAGCGAATTAAGTTGTTCTAAACAACAAGATCCAAATTATGGCCTAAGAGGCCTACAGATAAACATTCCCAGCGCCAGCTGTCCCGGAGATGTCCCAAGCTGCCACCTGGGAACCCCAGACTACTCGTCGACGTCCACAAAAAACCCACCTTCAAGGTCGATGAAGTCCTCCTCTGAAAGAATCAACAAAGCAACGTTGAGTTCGACGAACTCTGCAAGATTACTAGAGCTACTAGCTTGATGATTGGCTTACAAAGGTTTTATGGCTGTTTTGCATAAAGCTGGTTTTCTTTAGTAAAAGACATCTGGCATCGACTAATCAGAATATTTTCAAAAGGGGATAAGAAGTAAACTCTTCTCTTTTGATCAACCTCAACAACAACCACCATCCATCACTGCACATGTCTACAAAGACACCTCCCCGAATCACCCTCGAGGAAGTCAACCTTGCATTCTTGGTAGTACCTTTAGTACTCAGGTTTTAATCATTCCGTTCATTTTCTCTATGGTCTTATCGTCTGTTCCCAAGTCGTCCATAACCGTGGACACGGCTTTTCGAAAAGATTTAACCCTGCAGGGGTGTACTATTTTTAACCACCGGTACCGTCCGGCTCATTGCCTATGCAATTAGCTCTCTTCCGGGGAAAGCCGGCTGAGTGGAAGCGGCTACAACCTTTACCTTACTTGAGACTAACCCAGAATCATCAGTGGCGGTAGGGCAAGTTTAGTGCCTCCAACACCCTGCCCCGCGGCCACTCATTTCCTAAACACCACCATCCTCATCCCAGTCCAGACCACCATCTTCACGCACGCGTAAATGGAAGCTCAAACTAGAGGACCCTGGCTAGCCCCTCCCAAGTTAATTGGTCGATAGGGATTCCATATGTCCCACCGATGGAAGCACGCTCAGTCTTGGTTCAAGAGGTAAAGAACTCGCACCTAGGCGGCGAGAACGGGACAACCCACCACATCCCATGTGGCCTCTCATCCCCACCTTTAAGCAGTTTATTTATGTCCCCACAATTTTCCACAACAACCGGTCATTCCATCAACTGCTCCGACAATTGAAACATCCACCGGACTAATAAGCATTTAACTAAGCATGGCTAAGCATATATATCGCAAGTATAATTAACTCAGGCCAACACTTCAGTCCTATGGATATTAGGAAGGATATAGGTAATGGCAACAAGCATCTAATGCAACTAGTAGGATACTCTATTCCAGGCAAAAGACATTTGGAACCGAATGCAGTATTATAGTGGAGAAAATAATTGCGGAAAATAGGAGGAGACATGCTCAGAGGGGGATTACGCTTGCCTTGTTCAGCAGGCTGGTAATACGGGTCGTCAGGGTATTGCGGTGAAACCCCTACTCCTTGATCTATCCATGCATAAAAACACCGGAAAGTGACAATCAATAACCACATATGCGAAACAAGTGCAATGCACAAACACATGATGGCATGACATTTTAAATGCACTGGAATTACCACAACAATTCTAGCAATTTAAATGGGGTGCACAAATACTTATTTCAACAAGAGGAAATTATCACCCCACATTTAATTTAATGAGTTTCCAAATTCCTAAGAGTACAATACTGCAATTTGGTTCAGATATGCATGCAAATGATGTTACTGGTTAGTTCATATTTTATGAGCATTTTGATATATTAAACACATTTTTCTGATAAACCAATAAAGAGTTATTGCATTTTCAATATTCCATTTAAATCTGCCAATTCTATACAGTACAAGAAACAGCCCTTTTAATTTATTTTGTTGAACATGAATTTGATGTCAAAATACAGAGTTTGTTCTCCTGATCATTTAGAGACCAAGTTTGCATTTTTCTGACCAATAATTAAGAAGTTATGAATTTTCCAAAAGCATTTTCTTTTCTGCCATTTTACTAAAGTGTAAGAAAAAGTTATTTCCATTGTTTAGTTCAACATGAAAATGATGTTATGAGGTAAAGTTATTTCTCCTGATCATTTTGATATATTACTTGCAATTTTTGGATTAGTATTCAAAAAGACATTGCTTTTACAAATCCATTTTCGAATCTGTCCTTTTGATTTAAATCCAGAAACTAATCCAAAACTTTTCTCACCCAGTTGTTGCTAAACACTGCCACTGGACTGTGGGGTCCTACGCTACGCTAGCGCGGACTGAGCGCGTGCGGGCGCTGTCCCACTGACGCGTGGGACCCCATTGTCAGTGAGCGGATTAAAAGGAAAAGGAGGGGGGGTGCGTCGCGAGGGATTCGAACCAGAGACCTCTCGCACGCGTGCGCGGTGTGCTAGCCACTGGGCTGGTGCTGTGTTGCTGTTAGTATACCGAGCTAAAACCCTTTTCAGGAGGCACTGGTTTAACTGACGAGAAAGAACATCGACACCAAGATTCAGCCAGCAGGTTTCAGTCGCGACGGGGTCGAACGTCTGCCGGCGACCACCTCGATTTGGCGGTGCTACGTGCGTGTGGTGGGGTGCAAATAGGTTCGGAAGTGGTGGTGAACTCGTGTGTGTGCTTGGAGACGGAAGGGAGGACGCACGGCGACGCGCGCGTGCTCGACATCGCACGGCCATGGCGGATGGCCGAGCGCCCTCTCGCACGAAGGCGAGGCTACAGAGCAGGAGGAGGAAGAAGAAGATGTCCCGGAGGATGGCGTGCTCACCCTAGGCGCGTGGGTGTGCTCAGCGTGGTCGGAGGAGGTCGGGAATGGCGGCAATCTTGCCCGGAGCGCGGCGGCCGGAGTCGGAGAAGACGCGGACGGCGGCGACGATGCGGGCGACCCCACAGAGATTCCTTGCACGAGGACGAAGAGGACGACGAGGCGAAGGTGGTGACGCGCTTCGCTTGGCTCGGGGAGGCTTCAGTCGATGGCGATGCACGGCGGCAGCTCGGCTTCGGCTCGGCCATGGTGTGGAAAAATGAGAGAGAGAGAGAGGAAGAGCTGGTCGGCGGATAAGGGAGAGGGAGCAGAGGAGAAGGGCGGCCTCGGTGGTCTTCTTATCCACCCATCTGGACAGCGAGGGCGACACGCACGGGATCGACCGGGAGAGCGTCCATGGCTCTGGGTCGCTACAGGGAGAAGATGACCATCTTGCAGAAAACCCCCTGCCTTCTCTTTTCTTCTTTTTCTGTTTCTTTTTGAACCAGTAGCTTTTAGATATTTAATTGAGGCACTAAAACATTTTACAAAAATCTGAAAATATTTGGGTATCCTCCAAATATCAAATGGAAGCCCTCCTAAATTTTCCAAGTCAATTGGAAATCATTTGCTTTGAAAATAACTAGGAAAGGCTCATAGGCATTTTTGAGTTTCCCACAATTTATTTTCTTTTACTAATTAAATTTTTTTGCAAAAATTATATTTGGAACTACTAGAACTTCCTTGACAAATATGATAGCTCCAGGTAATTTTTATTTCTCACAACTTTCTCCAAACATTTTAAAAGGGGTTGAAATCATTTTTGGCATTTTGTTTTTAAATGGTGCCAAACCAATTATTTTATTTGTTTAGCAATTTAATTTGGATGCCATGATACAATGAACACAAAAAATGAAAAATTTACACACGTTTTTAGGTTCACAAATTTGGGGCTGTTACAGTGACCTAGCAACACAAATGATAATTTTCTTTCAACTATGTATTTTAGGACATGTAGCCGTCATAGAAGTTTACCATTAAAGCATGATAATTATGTGTACTTTTTATCTATAACATCATAATCACCATAGATGGGAGAGAGGATTCAGTGAACCCATGAACCCATGTCCATTGTTCCTATAAGAGAAAACCTTTGTCTTGTCCTCTTGCATTGAAGAGGATTGGGACACTTTTACATTCTTGTTTTGTTACATTAAAATTTCATCCATTAAATCGACCATCTTGTTCTTTAAACTTGTTTAGTGCATAATCAACTAAAACTTGTGACACTTTAGTTGTAGGGAATAGATAACTTTTCCTTCTTGCTCCTGCGGATCGATACCCTACTTCCACATTGAGAGGTGCTACAGTGATCCCCTGCTCTTGGGGGTTATCAGCCGACGCAAAGAACTCGCAGACGCTTCGAGTGCTCGACGGGCAGCCTATTCATTCTCGTCCACAGAGGCTGCCGTCTCGCAGGGCAACACGCGCTACAGGTCACGCGCCCGCCTGATGACAGACGCCGAAAGAGTAGGTACCGTCCGCAACCTGGAGTCATCGTTTGTGACAGAAGACGCAGACGGGATACCCATCCCTAGGACAACCTCGGCAGCTCTCATGTCGATTGGCACGTACCTGCGAGCCACGCAACCTCCAGAAGATGACCCCGAGGCACCCCTGCACAAGCAACAAATCAAGGCACTCCAGTTAGCAGAAGAGGCGCTCCTTACAGACCAGCCGATCGAGCACGCGCGGACCGCGATCGACGCGACCGCGAGCGCGAAGTTGCGGCACGCGGCGATCGACCCATTCGACATCTTCAAGAAGGGGAAGACCTGCGCAATGTCATCACACAGCGCCAGGTCGACCGCAACCATTCCAAGCGACCCATCAACACACCGGGTCAAGAGCTGTACGAAAATAACGACTACGAGCCCTGCGGCGTTCCCTGTTTCAGTCTCCGCATCCGCGACTCCAGGATGCCTCGCGGCTTCAAGCTCACGGCCGAGGCCGTCAAGTTCGACGGCACACAGAACCCAAAACTTTGGCTCGATGATTACCTCATCGCAGTCAACTGTCAAAGAGGAACCTCGACGACCGCAATGCAATACGTGCAGCTGATGCTCGTGGGCTCCACACATACTTGGCTGCAAAACCTGCCACGCAACTCCTTCGACTCCTGGGACCAGTTCGAGGAGGCCTTCATCAGGAATTTCTCGGAACATACTCGAGACCCGTGACGTTCGCGGAACTACAAGCCTGCAAGCAAAGGAAGGGCGAGACGTTGCGCTCCTACATCCAATGCTGGACCCTCCTACGTAACTCCGTCGGGGCCGTCTCAGAAGATAGAGCCATGGACGCCTTCATACGCGGTGTCATCCGACATGACCTTCGGGAGGCCTTTGGCCGCCATCAGCCCACGTCCATCATCGAGCTCATGAAGATCGCCAACCAGTGGGCGGACGGAGAGGACTCCGTGCGTAACGAGCATCCCCACTCGCCGAAAGACGAGGCAGGACCTAGCAGCTGGAACCGGAGAGACAGCCGCGGTAACGATCAACGCCGCAAGCGAGGATCTCGTTACGAAGAAAACGAAGCAATCAAATTAGTAGTGGCCGGGTTCACTGACCCCCGTGATGACAGAAGCCGCGACAGCAGTCGCCAGACCAGTCGAAGCCGTGACGATTACCGCGGCGACGGAAACCAGAGGCGCGATTGGCGGTGCCGGACCCACGACAACCCGTGACCTGAGCTCACACCCGACGAAGAACTCAAGCAACCGTGCCAGTTCCACAGGTTCAGGTGTGAAGAAATCGGCAAGCTCATCTCCAACCACCTGCTCAAGTATTGCAGGAAGATGCATCGTGTGCATAGCGCGATCACCCGAATTCTGAATGCCGCACCCCTGCAGCCCAACCAGCCGGGCAGCTAGCCATCCAGCCACCACCCGCTACAGCACCTCAGTCGCCACATATGGCGGCAGCGATCCAGCATCAACCGCGACTGGAAGCACCTCCGGCAGCAGGGGACCAGTACCCTCAAGCTCGAGGACAAATGAACATGATCCAGAAGGGACGCCCATCAAACAGGTGCCAGAAGCTGATCACCCGACAGGTCTACCAGGCAGTGACATGCCCGCCAGCCACACCCGAGTACCTCAGGGGGTCGGAGACCAGCATCACGTTCTCTCGGGAGGACCACCGCCACGGGTACCGCGCCCAGGCCACACCGCGCTGGTACTCGAAGCACAGATAGGCGAGTTCAACATGACCAAGGTCTTCATGGACAGCGGCAGCGGCATCAACATCATCTTCGCCGACACCCTCTGGAGGATGGGCAGATCTTGGAGGGACTGGCAAAGTCTGACAGCACCTTCCACGACATAGTACCCGGGAAGGCAGTTTACCCTGAGGGATCAATCATACTCAACGTAGTCTTTGGCACGCCAGCTCACTTCAGGAAGGAGTCGATCGACTTCGGGTGGTCGACTGGCCATCACAATACCACGCCATACTTGGGCGCCCGACGTTCGCCCGATTCATGGCCGTGCCACACTACGCCTACCTCATGCTCAAGATGCCAGGACCCAAGGGAGTCATCACCGTGTGTGGCGACTTCGAGCGCTCAGACAATGCGATCGTGACTTCAGCAAGATCTCCAAGTCCTTCGGCATGCAGCAACAACTCGAAGAATTGTCGCTTAGCAACGACAAGACTATCTTCCCCATGAGCAAGAAACCAGCAACTGACGCCGCCTTCAGCGCCAACAACGACACAAGGGCACACCAGGTCCATCCGACTGACGCCTCCAAGACAGTCCTTGTCTCGTCGAGTCTGCCTCCCAAATAGGAAAGCGCGCTCGTCGAGTTCCTACGTGAGAACTGGGAGATCTTCGCCTGGCAGCCTTCAGATATGCCAGGTGTACCCAGGGAACTTGCCGAGCACTCTTTACAAATCTATCCAGACGCCCGACCCGTCAAGCAGTCCATGAGCCGCTTCTCCGAGCCGAAGCGAGTCGCCATAGGGCAAGAGATCGACAGGCTACTCCACGCCAAGTTCATCGAGAAATCAAGAAGTCAGACTGGGTCGCCAACCCAGTACTAGTCGAGAAGAAGAAGACGAAGATCCTCCGCATGTGCGTCGACTTCAGCTCCCTCAACAATGTTGCCGAAGGATCATTTTCCCCTTCGCATCGACCAGATCATCGACTCGACTGCAGGCTACGCACGCCTCTCCTTCCTGGATGCCTATTCAGGTTATAACCAGATCAGGATGAAAGTCGAAGACGAAGAGAAAACAGCCTTCATCACACCCCACGGTGTCTACTGCTACACAACCATGCCCTTCGGGCTCAAGAACGCTGGTGCCACTACCAGCGCATGATGCAGTCCTGCCTAAAGGACCAGATCAGACGCAACGTCCAAGTCTACGTCGACGACATCGTCATCAAGACCAAGCAAGAGGACACGCTCCTCGAAGACCTGCGCGAGACCTTCGCCTCACTCAACCTCTACAAGATCAAGCTCAATCCAACAAAGTGCGTCTTTGGCGTACCAGCAGGGCAGTTACTCGGGTACCTCATATCTGCGCGTGGCATCGAGGCGAACCCCGAGAAGATCGAAGCAATCCTGACAATGCCAGCCCCGACCAAGCTTCGGAGGTTCAGCGTCTAGCCGGCCGAGTCGCAGCGCTCAGCCGGTTCATTAGTAAGCTGGGTGAAAAGGCACTTCCTTTCTACCAGCTGATGAAGAAGACTGACAAATTCGAGTGGACGCCAGAAGCACAGGCAGCCTTGCCCATCTTAAGCACGTCTTGGCAATCCACCAATCCTCGTTGCACCCACGAGAAGGAACCCTGTACCTCTACGTCTCAGCAACCAACAGGGTGGTCAGCACCATCCTCGTTGTCGAGCGCCAAGAAGAAGGCCACGCCCACCGAGTGCAACGGCCTGTGTATTACCTCAGTGAGGTGTTGTCCATATCCAAAGCGATACCCGCACTACCAGAAGCTAGCCTACGGTGTCTTCATGAGTTCACGCAAGGTGGTCCATTACTTCGCCGAGCACTCGATTACGGTGGTCAGCGCTTCAGCAATATCAGACATCCTGACCAACCCTGACGACGGATGAGTCGCCAAGTGGGTCGTCGAGTTGGGTCCGTGGATCTGAAGTACGAGCACCCCAAAGCAATCAAGGCTGAGTACTTCCAGACTTCACAACCGAGTGGATAGAGGCTCAGCTCCAAATATCCAGACCTGTCCAACGCGTGGACCATGTACTTCGACGGCTCCAAGAAATTCGATGGCGCAGGAGCAGGGGTCATCCTGCAATCGCCCAAGGGTGACAAGCTACGCTATGTACTGCAGATGGACTTCCCCAGGCCTTCGAACAACGAAGCTAAGTACGAAGCCCTAATTCACGGCATGCGCATGGCCAAGAACTGTGGTGCTACACGCCTGATGATCTACGGGGACTCGAACCTCGTCGTGCAGCAAACCATGAAGGAGTGCGATGCTACTGCTGACAACATGATCGCCTACCGGGACCTCTATAACACCTTGGAGGGCAGCTTCGATGGCTGCGAGTTGCGGCACATAGGGCGCGAAAGTAACGAAGAAGTCGACATGCTCGCCAACCTTGGCTCGACTAAAGCCCAAGTCCACCTGGGGTCTTCGTCGAGTGCATCAAGCATCGGTCTATCAAGACAAAGCAGCAAGCAACACCCTCCACATCAGCAGTAGGGACGCAGGACCCGCCAGCAAAGGACCCCGAAGCACCTGACGCAGAAGATCATCACCTAGAAGTCCTCCTCGTCGAGCCGACATGGACGCATCCCTTCCTCACATACATGCTTCGCCAGGAGCTACCGGCCGACACGACAGAAGCAAGGCGCATCACTCGCCGATCCAAGGCCTTCACCATCATCAATGGCGAGCTGTACAAGTGCAGCATATCTGGGATCCTGCAACGCTGCATCGACTCGCAGGACGGCAAGGAATTCTGCTCGACATCCACGCAGGTACCTGTGGCCATCACGCCAGCAGTCGCCCCTGGTCGCCAAAGCCTTTCACGCCGGGTTCTACTGGCCCACATCGATGCAGGAAGCTGAAGAAATAGTCAGGAAATGCCCGGGCTGCCAGAAATTCGCTACCAAACCTCACGCACCTGCGTCAGAGCTGAAGACGATACCACTCGCCTGGCCCTTCGCCCAATAGGGACTCGACATGGTGGGCCCGCTGAAGAAATCATCACGGGCGGACACACACATCTCTTGGTGGCAGTCGACAAGTTCACGAAGTGGATAGAAGCCGTACCCATAACAAGCTCGACTGCCACATCTGCGGTCAACTTCATCAGATCCATCATCTTCAGGTTTGGGATACCTCATAGCATCATCACAGACAACGGCACGAATTTCACAGCCGACGAGTTCAAGGACTTCTGCAAGGAGCAAGGCATCAAACTCAACTACGCCTCCGTGGCGCATCCTCAGTCCAATGGACAAGTCAAGAAGGCAAACGGCCTCGTCTGCAGCGGCATCAAGAAACGCATGTTCGTACCCCTCAGGCGTGCTGCGGGTGCCTGGGTGGAGGAGCTACCCTCTGTCCTCTGGAGTTTAAGGACCACGCCCAACAGATCAACACAGTACACGCCATTCTTCATGGTCTATGGCGCCGAAGCTGTCATGCCCTACGACTTGCGATTCGACGCACCTCGTGTGGTCGCCTACGATGAGTCCGATGCCGACGAAGCACTCGAAGACGGCGTCGACGTATTGGACGAGGCCCGAGACATCGCACTCTCTCGCACGGTCGTCTACTAGCAGAGTCTCCGCAACTACCATGGCCGTCGACTGCGCGCAAGATCCTTCGTCCCTGGTGACTTGGTGTTGCGGCTTGACATGGATATACATCTCGGGTACCCTACCATGAGGGTACCTGGTGCACGTGGCGACTAAGGCCCAGTAGCGAAGAGCCTACTCGAAGCCCAAGACAAGAGGCCCAAGAAGATGGAGTACTCTCCAAGATTAGACATAGGCATAGTCGGTTTAGAACTTTCATATGTGTAAACTAGGTCGGTTAAGCACTCCCGAGACCCGGCCTATTTAAAGGCTGGGAGGGGTGCCGATCTAGGATCAAGCCATACTCGAACCACCAAAGCTCTAGCGAGATCGTCATCTCGCCGGAGCCACCGTGTAACCTCATAATCTCCCACGATCAATAACAGACAAGCAAGAAGTAGGGTCTTTACCTCCACCCGAGGGGCCTGAACCTGGGTAAATCTTTGCCTCTGCTTGTCAGCCGACGAAACTACCAGCACTACCACGTTCTCTCCCCATAATCTCAACCCTAGCTCCTTAACCATGGAATTTGATGAGTGTATCCCTCGTCACGGCTCAAGCAAAAGAAGGTGCACAAGCTCGCCTCCCCATGGGAGGGACCCTTCATTATCACAGAAGGCATCGACGGCGGCGCATATCGCCTGAAGCACGCGTAGACAGGAGAACTCTCCCACAACCCGTGGAACGCCGCGCAATTGCGCCGTTTCTACGCATAGCATACACACTCATGTAACTGTGCTTAAACGCCAAAAAGCTGCAGGTTTCAGACGCACTCTTTTCCTTACCAGGGTACCTACGGGGGCTGGAAGGTTTTTAATGAGGCGGCCTGCTGGCTTAATAAATATAGTGATTGAGAAAAGCTCTTTCTCCTTTTACTTTTTGAGTCAAAAAGCAACAAACCTAGGCCGCACTCGAATACTCGTGGGCTGCGCCGCACAGGTTACGAAACATAAAAAACCTAGGCCGCACCCGAACGCTCGGGGGTTGCGCCGCACAGGTTACCTTGTCCACAAAACAATCAACCTAGGCCGCACTCGAATACTCGACGGCTGCGCCGCACAGGTTACGAAACATAAAAAACCTAGGCCGCACTCGAACACTCGGGGGCTGCGCCGCACAGGTTCCTTCGTCTTCGCAACAAAAAACCTTGGCCACACTCGAACGCTCGAGTGCTGCGCCACTCAGGTTACTTCTAGCGTAAAACAAAAACCCTGGCCGCACTCGAATGCTCGGGGGCTGCGCCACTCAGGGTACCTCATGAAACAAAACTACACCCGAACGCTCGGGGGCTGCAATCCAGCTATGGGGCCACGCCCTTCGTCGCGCCTGCCTTCTTCATCGTCTGCGTCTAGCGGTGGGGGCACGGACAAGCTTGGTGGCAATGGCTATGGAGGCGGAGCGCAAGGAAGGAGATGAAGTTTGAGCAGCGGCGTCGTGAGAATGGGGAATAGAATCAATCTCTCCCGCGGTGAAATTAATATACAGCGCCGCCGCACGATCTCATCCGTCCAGACAGCATCGGCGGAAACAGCCCGTATCTCACCCTACACGTGTCAGCCATGGAGGGCAACCGTCGCAGACCACGCCGCCCACTTCGCACGCAATCAAGGAGATCATCATCACGTCCCGAAAGTTTCACGCCGTGTGGTCAAATCAGAACTGAACCGACGTCTCCTCTAGTCAACACTGCCACTGGGCCCACAGAGACACGTCTCATCAGCGCAGGCTCACAGGCAAAGGTTGTCATGCATGACGTCAACCTTCATGAGCCAACGAACCGTTTGAATTTGAGCAATACACAGCAGTCAGACTTTCGAGTGCATCGAGAGAACCCTATCTTCATTCGAGTCAGGTACATTTACATCCAAATTACTAAGTAGGTCATCAGGCTGATAAAAGGGACTCCGTACATCATCGAGTGCCCATAACAATCCATTCAGTAGGCCATCAGGCTGATAGAAGGGACTCCGTACATCGTCGAGTGCCATGATTGAAGATGCAGTAGGCCATTAGGCTGATCCAAGGGACTCGATTCATCTTCGAGTGCCCAGAACAAGATACAAAGTAGGCCAATTGGCTGATCACGGACTCCTTTTTCTGTCGAGATCCCAAGTCGTCCTTCATCTACTCCCATCGGGAGCGCATCAAAAAAATTCTTTCGGATGGACTGTTCATTGAGATTAACCTCAATTGCAAGCAATTCAGCCTAATCTCGGGGGCTACTCCCATCGGGAGCGCTGTCGCGCACCCGATAAACACAAGCAGTCGAAGTTATTACCGACCAAGGCTACTCAGCCCTATACAAAAATCACGACCACAGCAGTCGCAAAACACTCTTTACCCGAGATGTGTCCGCCGCATATGATCCTCGGATGCTGTACGCCAAGTGCAAAGATAAGACCCGCCGATCAGTCGAGCCGGCCGAAACTCACACCTGTTGCGCTCGCTCTGTAATTTCCGTGCCTGCAGGCATGAAGAAAATCCTGACGGACGCGTTGGGTGCCCATTTCATCACAGCATACTATCCTCCGTAAGACCTCAGCGGCCAGAGTCGAAAAGGTTCTCAGCACTTTCCAGGTTCGAATCCGGGGACTCGAGCTTGAGGTAGGCTAGCTAGGTTTTTGCCCGAGTGCATTTAACTGATCCCGATCCGTCGGATGAATCAGGCCAGCTATGTCATTATCCCTAGAACCTGTCAACTAGGCAGCAAAGCATTAACGCACATGAAAGTCAATGTACTGCTGACTCAAGCTAACGTACCTAATAACAGGCAACAAGATGGCATGCACTCGAGGAGGAGTCCTTACTCGACTCTCCGACTCAACCAAGCACTCGGGGGCTACTGACGTTGGCCTACCTAATGGGTGCCCCACCTTGAAGATATCTGGTGCACGCAAAGACCAGGGCCCGGCAGGCGGCCTGCTAGAAGATACACCCGAAGCCCAAGACAGGAGCCCAAAGAAGAAAGAGTGCGTCCCAAGGCAGGCGCAACCGTAGTCGGTGGAAACTTACCTTACCTGTAAACCTAATCGGTTGCGAACTCCCGGGACCCAGCCTCCATATAAAGGCTGGGAGGGCCGCCGATCTAGGGTACGTCCATATTCCACCACCAGAGACCTAGCGAGATCGACATCTCGCCGGGATCGCCATTGTAGCACCTCATAATATCAATCTCAGACAAGCAGGAAGTAGGGTTTTATCCTTCGGGAGCCTGAACCTGGGTAAATTGCCTTACTTGTCAGCCATGGTGACTACCAGCACTCCATCTCTCCCCTTCTCAATCAACCTGGGGTACTCGACCCTGAGATTTGCCGTGGCCACCCCACGTCAGCCAGCGACCCAGATTTGGCGTTTGCCCGATTCTTTTTTCTACTCTGATAGGGCAGCAGATCGCTATACTTAATAGGCTTGTATCAAAATTTTGGGCCCTGTGCGGCCGGCACGGTCCGCTCTACTGCCGGCCCGGCCCTGAAAAAATTCCTCCAAAATATAGTGCAATGAAATCCTACGGGGAAAAACCTTACGGATTATATCCTGTGAATCAAACGACCCATACAGAAAAAGTTCTTGAGAACCAAAATTCTTATGAAATTTGTTTGAATCAAAGGAGCCCATCTGGAAAATGTGGGCAAAAAATACAAGAAATTTTGCATCTACGTTTGAAGATGGAACATACATGAAATTTTAATAATTATGTTGTCGCAATGGAAATAACAAAGCTTATGGGATATCTCGAATAGCATAGTCACAGTAGCAAGTAGGAGGTATGCACAAGGTCTTACAGTAGAGTTCGCCCTTCGCCGTATCGACTCGGTGATGTTTTAAAAATAGGTTTGGACGCCTCGTGGGAGCGCGACACCCCTATGTTAGAATCGATATCGAGGATGGTCGTGGCTAAGATGTGAGAACTGTGCATCGACCAATTGGATAAAGTTGCCAGTGTGTGCCCAGCTCACCAACGTTCAAGTCCCAGACTCCACGGGTGTCTCATGGTTGATCTTCTTTAATTAGAAAATAATGAAGCTAAGTTCCCGGAGCCAACCTCGACTTTCAACTCCGACTGAGTGTTCTATGCATCTCCTTTTACTTTGTATCGAGTTGGATGTAAATACTCTTAACCCTTGAGGGGTTTATAACTTTATATAGGCTAGGGGCTGTTAACAAAATACCAAGACTTGCTGGTAAGAAGGGTACAAGGTTAAGGTTCAGTTCACTAGTTTACTGGTGTTTAGGGAGAGGTGTCATGGTCCTTGTTGGACTAGCCTATGAAGCAATCCACCTAATGAGCTTTTTTCCTTCATGTATTTCACCTTTGACGTAACAACACTCCTTTATTCATAGATTTCATCTTACACTAAATGTTGCATGCCAAGACTAAAGTTAATACGGCTTTTAATTTTCTGTGGATAAGCCAACAAATCTTGTTCTTATCAAGAGAACTTCATTTTCTGACTGGAGTTGCATCAACTTGTGTGATATGAGTAACAGTCTAGATATAACTTCCAGGCATAGTCCAGATTGACACTTTCATTTTTAAGCAATGCGCAATATCTCTGTTTCAAATTATAAATGTTCTGATTTTTTCTGAATCGCATGTATACATACGTGTTTCAGTGTGTATATTAAGTCATTTCAGTCTCTTATGTAGTCCACATTGTAATATCCAAACATGTTATAATCTGAAACAGAGAGTAAACTTCAGAATGGGGCCCTCCTAGCTTGCTCACAAAACCGAGTCCTCCTATCTAAATTACAACCGGAAAATCACAAGTACCTCATGCAACTCTTCTCTCAATATAACAGTTCAGAGTTACAACTCCTTTTTTGGCAACTAGAATTACAACTGAATTGATGAGAAATGATTATATAGGTTCAATTGTAAAAGAAAAGGTGTTACAATGGAAGGGAATGTCCTGAAATGCTAGAGATCTAAGCTTCACTCAAATGAATCTAACCTCAATGCACCTGCTTATAAGAACAGAAAAGGAGGACCTAATGTACACAGGTAACTACTTGAGTTCCTTCCCCAGTCTATACAATGATGGTCCACGAGAAAAAGGTGCAACAAAATAATTCAGGAAGCGACAAATTAATTTATCATCACGTGCCTTGTTTGCCAAGCATTGTGCAGGCAACGCCGCAGAGTATATCTCCATATTGAAGAATCATGTTCTCTATGAATACCACTTCTTGGGACCTCACCGAGCGCGGGCAGTGGCCGGTTGTTTTGATGAGCGGCTGGACTTGTGTTTCCGCTTTTGGTTCCCAACCACGGAAGAATTGACCAATGGCCCCGACCAAGTAGGCACAGAGCTTTTCTCATGAGCAAACACGGTGCTGAAGGAAGTCGGATCTGGGGGTTCATATAGTGGGTCCATTTGATTTGAAGAACCCAAAGGGAAACCAACCGCACCATCCTGATGTGGGGGAGGAAACTTTTCGCTCTTGCTTTTCGCATTTGCATGACTTACTAACCTTCTTTTCTGTAAGAAAAAAAATAGACAGAAGTTAGCTCCATTAGCGCCTTTTTGGGACCATCCCCGTAAGAGGTTCATCGTGAATTATACTTGGGACGAGGAAATAAAATTGGCTTATTGCTCATGTGAAGAAACAGAGACCAAACGAGTGATGCTACCACCTCAGCTCAATAAGCAACTCAGACTTAAACTTAGACAACTAACTTCCAAGCAAAACTAGCTTATAGAAACAAATACAAAATAATTCGAAATTAGCAAGAAACCAAGTTCATTGAACATACATCAATATTTACTTGAAGCTCGGCATTTGCCTCTGGAGCAGGAACTCCTCTAGGTCGGTCACGTGTCCTTGCCTTGTTAGCTCCATCACCATTAGCCCTACCACCAGCAGCTCTTGAACTGTTGATCATGCCATGAATAAGTGAGCAGAATTCAAGTGCTCAAATCATATGAGAGCATGAACAAAGAGCATGGTTATAAAGAAATTTGGTTATTTGCATAAAAGGGGCATTTGATGAGTGGGCACTCTATAAAACTGATCCAGAATGATGAGACTGATGAGATCGACATAGCATATTCCACAGAAATCCTGGAATCTTGGCATAACCACTGGTGACTGTTACTTTAAGCACAAATATGAGTATGCGCTTTTTTTTTACTTATATCAGTAACCTCAGTGCAATAAAATTACTCTATGGGGTAAGAAATACTCCTACTTTTTACTACTAAATTCTACTTTGCCACATGACCCAAGTGTCATCTTTCTTCTCTTTTTCCTCTACCTTTCATGGACATGTTACTTAAGAGAATTTCATACATTAATATCAAATGCCAGCAAAGTTTTGGCTAATTTACAGTTTAGGTTTTATGATCCATCCATTTGAGATTTGTACTGCGTTGCCTGAACTATTCAGATGCAGATGCAGATATCTAATACCTATGAATCTATGTTTGTTCCTTCAACAGTTCACTAAGCAATACTATATTAAACCGAGTTTCCCAGCAGAAAAATATTCTATTTATCAAGCAATGGATATCTATCATGTACTAAGAATTTTATATACATACGAAAATATGTCGACAGGCCAACCGAAAATGGCATATGAAGAACGCCAGAAAGAGATGCCAGGGGACAAACCGAATCACAAGCAAATAACTAACAAAATGAGTGTCAAGGTGACAAACCGTCTGGCTTCTTCATCTCTTCGTTTTGCATCCATTTCTTTGGTTGGAGGATATGTTGGGAGACTCGATGGTTCGCATGCATAAGGTTCAGTTGTAAAGAACTGTGTAAAAATAGCAATTAATGTTTTTTAGTGAAATAACCCCATATAATCAACACATATGGTTTCTCGCAAAAGAAATTGAACACATATGGTTAACACATATCCAATGCTTCATGTTATTCAAAAACTATGAGACTGAGTCCCTAACAAAGTATGAGACTGAGATACAAATTTAGACTTTGATCATACAAGTAATACAAGTAGAATCTCCACAGTGGCTGCACTAACCTAGATTATTACAGTGATCATATCTGGTGGGATAGGAAGGTGCTTCAATGCTCTCCAAAAGTTGAGTCACGATAAAGTAAATCGAGGGACAAATTTATAGCGACGAGATAACGACGCCATAAAAACCTTGCCACCCACAATATCATACTAACAGTTATGCTTTGAGATATGTGCAATTTAATTTTGGACAGGAATGCTTCAGCTGTGATAAGATATTGTGGTTCAAATGAGAAAATCATGCTAGTAACCATGACGAGTGCTTGTCAGGTTCCAGTAGAAACTGGTATTTTCAGTATGCAAGATATCTTTTCAGTATGCAATATCTGTTCACATAGGCTACAAGTACAAATATGCTTGTTCGGTTGTCCTCTCGAACCTATATATCTGCACCAACAGCTACCAGCCAAAAGAAACATACTCTAGTGGAAACACTATGTTCTGGAACCCAGTTTCTAACAGGAAATACTAAGCATTGTTTATGTGCAGACGTAACTTCGCACGACATTCATGCTATAAAAAGACAACGACTTTAAACAAAATGAAGAATGTGCTAAAAAGAAATCATAGCTGGCTTACATCACTTCTTAATGCAGAGGACGCTGTTAAACGATCAGCTGGATCAATTGCAAGTAGTGTTTCAATCAACCGCAGTGCTGATTGCGGAAAATCTTTGAATGTATCTGTTATTCGCCTTTTGTATGGCTGCTGAGGCTTAAATATCGTTGCATGAGGCAACTTTGACTTTTTCCAATATTCTTCTGTGGGGGAGCCACACAGCTTAAAAATTTTGTGCAGCTGTTCCACCTGAAAGGACAGACATGGTCAACCAAATGACACGTGGGAAGATAAAAACAGCAGCTGTTCACTGGATTGATTGGTCTGAAGGCTGAACAACATTAAGTGTATAAACAGTGTGAGGTCATACTAAACTCAGTTGACACATAGGAAATTCACAAAACATGCAGCAAAAGAGAGATCTCAAGGCAGATCAAATTCTATTCCACATCAGGTGTTCACTAATTTCACCGACTCCTACGACTGACATGTGACATGACTGGTTACATAGGAATTTTATGCCACAAACAAGATACAGAAGCATGTAAAAGTGAACTTCTTTTTACTTAAACTTCCCTAGACAAGGCACCCCAAAGGAGGATAAAAGAAAAAAATTCCCAAGGGTGACGCCAAAAGCAGCTGACCCTTGGCGTAATTCCCCTGTGATGGATTGAATGGATGGATGAAGCAAACTAGAAAGTTTTCTCGAGCAGAATAGAAATACTAAATATGGCAGAGTTGATCTAGTTAGGTAACAGAAGACTCTCAGCAAGGCTTTGTTTAACACTGGTCTAAGCAATTAATATTGATCCTTTTAACATAGTGATGCTCAAACAGCTTGGCATATTATTGCTAACCTCTGTTCGGCCTGGCATAATAGGCCTCCCAGCCAACAACTCGGCAAGAATACATCCGGCGCTCCATAGGTCGACCCCCACCCCATAATCGGTCGCGCCCAAAAGCAACTCTGGTGGGCGGTACCATAGTGTCACAACCCTGCTTGTCATTGGCTGCTTACGGTTCGGATCGAAGAAGGACGCCAAACCGAAATCTGCAATCTTGAGCATGCCATTGTTATCCAAAAGCAGATTTGAGCCCTTGATATCGCGGTGCAGCACCCCGCGGTCATGGCAGTGCTCCAGCCCGGACAAGAGCTGGTTCATATAGCACTTAACCTGCATGTGAGCAACACACAGACACCACGATTAGGCCCGCACGGTGACATGGGCACAGCAGCATTGGGGAGGATCTTGGAGACCTGTGGCTCGGTGAACTTGATGTCCGGGCTGGCGACAAGCCGGCGAGGTCGTGCTCCATGTACTCGAAGACGAGGTAGAGGCTGCAGGACATGCGGGAGGTGACGAGGCCATCGATCTTGATGACGCTGGGGTGGTCGAGGCGGCGGAGGATGAGGATCTCGCGGGCCATGAAGCGGACGCTCTCGGGCTCGAGGTTGTCGAATCGCACCTTCTTGAGCGCCACGATCTTGCCGCTCAGGGTGTCCCGCGCCTTGTACACGTTGCTGTACGTGCCCTGCCCGATCTGGCCCCAAAAGACGCAATCTTTCTTCAGCGCCAAATCAATGGCGGATGCTAAATGCCAAGGAACCGGGGCCAATGGGCGCGCGTACCTTGTCGATCTTCTCGAATGAGTCGGCGCGGCGCGGGGTCCAGCCGTCGATGGCCTCGCCGGCGACGGCGGAGAGCCAGGCGGGCCAGCCGGCGGCGACCTGCTCCCCGCGCGCCCTGTTGGCGAAGCTGCCGCCGAGGCGGGCCTCGGCGACGGAGCGCGACGACCGGGACCGCCTCTCCTTCCGGGCCGGCTTCTCGGCCACCGCCCCGGCGGCGGCCGGGGCAGGGCCAGGCTGCTCGGCCTTGTCGCCCTGTTGCGGCGCCGCCTGGTCGGGCTTGGGTTGGGGAGGCGGGCGGTCGGGTGTAGGGACGGCGGCGGGGCGGCCGTGGACGCAGCCCATGGGGGTGGGTCACCGGAGGCGGCGGCAGCGCATGGGGCGAGCGGAGTAAAGTGGACGGCGCGAGTGAGTGAGGTGGGGGACCGAGCACGCTGGGGGTGGACTGTGGAGAAGGGTTTGACTCGCGCCGATGCTGATGCCGCGCTCTCTCTCCTGGCCTGCTGTGTGTACTACCTGTGATCCATGTGAGGGTGATAAAGAACGGACTTTGATGAAGAGAAAGGGAGAGAGGATTAGGAGTAAAACATGGCCAGCCTTTTCGGTAAGTGGTAGGGCATGTACAATGCGGTGATGTCAACCTTCGCTTAAAGATGACACGTCGGATATTTGCTTAGTTGGAGGAAAGAGAATGAAGAGAGAGGGTTGTCTTCTCTTAGCTAAGGGATGATCTCTTAAAAATTAAGAGAAGGCTATTTTGTCCATTATACCATATGCTCTCCCTTGTTAACATAATTTCTTTCTAAATTTATTTAGTTCTCATTAATTGCTAGACATGAAAATAAGAGATAACACTTTGTAGGACTACTATTTATTGACTTCTCTAAGTGACGTAGAGGGCTAAGAGAAGACAAGCCTTCTCCACCATTGTACATGAAGGCTTGTCTTCTCTTAGCTATCCACATCACTTAGAGAAGGCAAAAGATATAAGTTATACAATGCATTATCTTTTATTGTCATCCATAAAAATTAATGAGAATTAATTACGTTTTAGTGAGAAATTGTGTTGCTAAGTGAAGACATATGGTACAATGGAGAAATTAGCCTTCTCTTATTTTGTAAGAGATCATCCCTTAGCTAAGGGAAGGCAGCCTCCCATTTCTTCATTCTCTCTCCTCTAACTAGATAAATATCCTATGTGGCAACGCTAAAAGAATGCCGACGTCACCCCATTGTACGTGCCCTTATTTGCTCCCGAGCTCCGGTGCTCCCTCCAGTTAAAAAAATTGAAAATTATATTTATGAGTTTCAAAAAAAATTGAAAAAAAATCGTGGATGTAGGTAATGGTATATACCATAAACGTGTAAAATTTCAGTTTGAAATACTTTGTATTATGGGCTATACAAAAATAACAAAATCTGGTAAAACTTAGAGATTTGAAAATAGGCATATTTAGATCCACAATTTGTCATTTTTGTATAGCTAAAAATACAATGTATTTGGAGTTGATATTTACAAGTTCGTGGAATATACTATTGGCTACTCCCAGAAAAAAATCATAATTTTTTGAAACTTATAAATATGATTTTCAAAAAAAAATTGGAGGGTTCACTGAAGCCCGGGAGCAAAAAGTCCAGCCTTTTTGGATTTTGTTTCTTTTGCTTGGCTTTCTTGCTCCTTTTTGTTTCGCCCTGTACATGGTTCATCTCCGGCATAAATAAGGAGGTATGCTCCTTCGGTTTCTCGAGTTTGTTTTGTTTGGGAGAAGATCTATATCTTATGATCACTGCTTAGTTTTATAGCTTGCCCTAAGCGTCGGGCTGAAAGGGGGTATCAGAGCATCTCCACAGGAATGCGCAAATTCCGCCCCCAACCTTTTCACGTCCGGGACAGATACCGAACAAGGCTCAAATGTTGTGCCATTCAATCATAACCCCTAAATTCATTCCATGCATATTGATTCTTTTGAAGATTATCTACATATAAAATCTACATATACATTGCAAATATTTATTATTAATATAAAACGGTTGTGTGCATCATTTTGATGCAGAGGCCGGGTGACCCATTTCTAAAAAAAACTACAATTATAACTAAAATAACTATAGCTCACAATTCATAGTGGAGATGCATCTCCTTATCCATGACATGTTTTTTTTATCTTCTTCATCTTTCGTTCGATTTGCATTTTTGTTTTGTAATCATCGACGACATCAGCAAGATGCAAATCCATTTCTATCTTCTTTTGTTCCACCATCATATTCTGTTCTTCCAACCTCTTCTTCTCTTCTTCTATTTTATTTTTGTCTTATTTAATCTTCTTTATTGTCTCCTTTAACTTTCAGTTTGAATCTTGAACTAGCTCAAACTTTTCTTCGATCTTCTTTTTTTCCTCGATTGTGAAGTTCAAATCCTCCAATATGAGCATCTTGAATAGGAGGGAATCGTTTAACTTGGAAATGTCACTATGGACATTGCAACTACATGTATTTGAATCCTACAACAAAATGCAACTCAAAGCAACTCTAATTGCAAATCAAATCAACTCAAAATTTGACCAAACCCTAACTTAGAACATACTGCGGTGGAGCCGGACGAGGTGTTGTTCCCGTATAGAAGGAAGGAGGCTGGCTCGGACTCGTTGGTGTCCCAGTAAATCATGGTGCGGCGGCGGAGACAGGCGGAATCGGTCAGCAACGATGGTGTTCAAAGAGCTTGGTCAGATGAACTTACAGATCGGGAAGTCGGGCATTCAGAAAAGCCGTGGAAGAGCGGTGGCAGGCGGCGTAAGAGGCAGATGCGACGGAAATGGTCGATGAAAATGCGGTGAAATCCCGCAAAATGTGGCCGCCCCAGAGTTCTTCTATGGCCAAAATCTGGTTGGGGATGGTTAGGCGGGAGTGCGGCCCAGCGGCAAGGAGGCATAGACGGCGGCGGAGCTTGTAGAAGAAGACGGGCGAGTGACAAATATCTCCGAATTGGCATGCCAATATGTAGGTCCGTCCTATCGGAGCCGACCTGGCGGACGCGTCCCCCCCCCCCCCCCCACACACACACGGGCTGGCTTTGGGTTTTGCTGGACAGGCCGGACGTTTGGGTTGAGTTTGAGGGGGGGTGCTTGTTTTGTGCTCGGGACGTGTCCGGGTTGTCCGCTCGGACGTATAGGGGGTTTGCGCACCCCGGTAGGAGATGCTCCCAGTTGTCTCTCTCACTATTGGATCTATTTTAAACGAGGAATCTGGGACTTCTCGTACTCAAAACATTAAATTCTCTCATGCCCTATTTCCACACATATGCAACGCCATTCGCAACACTTACCTCTCTCTAGCTGTCATACAAATCAAATATAATTGTTGCAATAAATTTAAAGCGCGCAAGTAGCAAAAAAAAAGTGCGCAATGAATTCACATTCCTTGTAACAAACTGTTGAAAAATGTACCGCAACACCCCTAAACATGAAAAAATGGGATATGCAACATATGTGACTAGCGCGCACAATAACAAGGATGCACCTTTGCAATATGAGATTATCCCCTTGAAGAATACACTCAATAATCATTTGGGACAACAATGTGCATGCAACAAACAACTTCCATTCTTTCGGCGTATTAAAACAACCTACTTAACATAAGAAATCCCAAAAATCTCTAAACACTCACCATATCACTTAAGAGGCATGGACTTCACTTATTAGGGCTCGTCGACCATGAACTTGGGTCGCCTAAGCCTTTTTGACATCAATCAACCAATTGTGGATCCATTCATGTAGTCTTGTTTGATATATTGACATGTCACCTAGACGGGGCGAATAGGCATTTTAAAATTAAACGGGTTTGGTCTGAATAAATGCAGGAAAAACAAACTACTCTATTAAATTTGAACACAAATTCTAAATATGCGGCTCAACTAAGCGCACCAGCAACTTATGGTAAGCACGGTGAGAACAAACAATGTCACACAAGCGATAAACAACCTATGAGGAGATAAATAGCTTAAAATGAAGACTGACACAATATAAAGCACAAGTGAAAAAACTCTGGTATAGCAATAATCATGGCACGTGGACACTAAGATTTTCCCGGCGTTCACTTTCTCGCAAGCAAGCTAATCACAGTTGGAGATGCTAGTACAAACCAATACCAAGGCAACGCTAGTCCCAATCGGCAGCGGCAAGCAAAAGGGCCACGGTTAAAAATACTTGCATCTGCCCGAGAGGACTTCCTAGAATGGGTCTTGGTTGGGCTACTAGCATTGCCTGATAAAACCCCATGTCTGTTGCTAATGGGAAGGGAAACAAACACCAAGCCTTCTTGTGAAATCAGGTATATAGCTCAGTTGGTAGAGAATTGGGCTTTTAACCTAATGGTCGCAGTGTTGGGAATCGCAGCTGAAAACAAAAAAATTCCTAGCAACGAAAACCTTATACTAGCCAGGATCTATACTATGCAGATATACTATAACGGAGGAGATCGATATACGTACCCTCGTAGTCCGATAGCGGGGATTACGCTCCCGCAACAAGCGTTGTCGAAGTAGACGATGTAGCCGACCTTGAGGTCGCGAAGATCTTGGCGCGACGAAGACGACGATGACGGTGGTGACACCGACCTCATGGTGGTGAGGCGAACTCCTCCAAGCGCCCCAAACGTGGCGCCTCGCAGGGCTTCACACACATACGGTGAAGATGACGACCTCCGGGCTCCGATCCAGCCGAGCAGCGGAAGTAGAAGACTTGGGCTGGAGAGAACCAGCAGCACGGCGGTGTGCATATGGTGGAGAAAACCTCAACCCATGCGTAGCCCCAATTGCGGAGCCACGTCTAAACCGGAGAGAGAGAGAGAGAATTTCTGGTGTATATTCAATGGCAAGGGGGCACCTCTATATATAGGTGGAGGGAGGCTGCCAGGCTTGGTGGCTTGGCGGTGTGGGACTATTCCCACACCAGCAGCACCACCACCTGATGCGCCGGCCTAGGTGGGCCCCAAGTGGCCCACCTAGGGCTGCCATCCCAATCCTCACCATGGGGGGGAAGTTCCCCCCCCCCCTCATGGGCCTTCTTCCCATGGGAAGACCCATTTAGAGTTGGGGCTGCCAATAAATCCGAAAATAAATAAATAAAATATATTTAACTATTAATTACATTAATTAATATTAAATACATATTATCTAATTTATTTTGGCTCTGAAAACTATTTCGTTGCCCTCCGATCCTTATCGGATGCTCCCGAACTCCATCGGAAATGCTCCGGAACACTTCCGGTGTTCTTCTCTCTATTTTCTCTTCTGCGTCCAATCTAAATAAACGTCACTCCCCTTAAGTGTGTCACCCTAGCGGTTCGAGAATACTCCAACATGATCGAGACCCGTTCTCCGATCAATGACTATCAGGGAGACCTGGATGGCTATGATAGTCCCTGTGCATCACGAATAACTTTGTCGTTCGAACCTTAACGTCAAACCTTTTGCCTGGCGATACTTAGTTTGTCCGAGACTCGATCTCAGGCATCGCGATACCTAGCTCGATCTCGTTACCGACAATACTATTCTTTACTCGTCCGTGATGTTACGTCCTCGTGACCTAGTCACATGCTTGCAAGCTCATTGACGTAATCTCACCGAGTGGGCCAGAGTATCTATCCTGCTATGTGGATTGGCAAATCCCGCTCTTGATCCCTCGTCTTAACATACTCCCTTCCGATACCCGAGAGGAACACCGTTATTGTCACACTATTAAGATATGACGTTTGATGCAATCAAAGTATCTTTCAAAATAGTAATTAGAGTTGATCTCACGGTCGAAGGCGTAATGACTACGTCCTACAAATATTGGGTGTGTCCATCACATCATTCTCCCAATGACATGACTCCATTGTCAACTGACATAAATGTCACATGATCGGGAAACCTCGATCATCAATTGCACAATGGACTAGCTAAATAGAGGCTACTAGGGACCTGGTTGTTTACGTACCACACGTGTATTAATGTTTCCGCTTAATACAGTTATAGCATGGTATAAAACATATTACGAACATTTGAGATATGACAAATAAAATATCTTTATTAATTGCCTCTAGGGCATATCTCCAACACGCAGCTTGTTCGATCTTACTCATCAAATGGCACACAATTCATATCTGTAAGTTCGTTCGATCACGGCTCTGATGTGGACTTTAACGCTTGTGGATATTTTTAGATGTCCATTTGATGTTTTCTTGACTATATATATGGCCACAAACTCTTAGAAAAAAACCTACCCCTTACTCCCCCCCACCTCCCATCCGTAGGCGGAATGGTGGTGGCACTCGTGGAGACGTAACTCTCTTGCGCCTTGACCTTTTTCGACTAGAGAAACCGCATCCAACGCGTGAGGGCGTGGTGGATCTTCCGGCTCCTCCACTCTCCTCTCCTCTTCGGTCAGATATGGTGAAAAGCCGTCAACACCATCCGTCAATGACTCCTTTGGAAATTTGGTGCCGCTGAGTCGAAGCCCGTAACAAACCTTTGACGTGTCATAAATCTTTTAGATGTGTTCATATCTCTTCCTTGTCACTGTTGTCGGAGATCAGACCGCTATGATGTTGTGACAAGCCCAGTACTATGCTTACCAGCCACTCCCTTTTTCTTGCGGCTCCAAGGGGGTTGATACTACTTACATCTTGACTTGCTTTGCTTCCGAGAGCCTGTAGCACGACCATTTCGCTCTTGTTGCCCCCACAACACCTTTGCTTGTGATTGCTCAAAAAAAGACATTTGCTAAACGCCTCGATATGTTGATTGTAGCTGTCGTGCCTCATCACATATGTTGATTTACATGAGACGCCAAATCTTAACCGTGTTTTCTTTTGTAAAAATAGTTGTTTACAACTATAACAATCGTAAGAATGTTTATAAATACAACATTCAATGATATCAATTATGTATGATAAGTGACATCTCATTAGACAACTGTTGGTAGAAGTGTAAAATTTGAACACTTCACGTAAATGCACAAACACGGACAACATTCGAAAAAGAGTAACTAATTATATTGTTTTACTCTTACCATAATGTCTTTTACTACGTTATTACAACAACATTTGAGAAGAGTAAATAAACGAGTAAATTTGTAGTGTAAGAACCTGGTTACCTCGTTGTAACAATAAAACGCTTCGATAATATCTGTTGATACTTTGTGCTATGGTCAGCAAAGTTAAATCACACTTTAAACCAACTGATGTACCCTCCCTTCCAAACAAATGTTATGGCTTTCGTCAACCCAGGTCGGTACACAAAGTAGTTCTTGCACAGATTTATAACAAAAGCAGAGTACATATGGGCCAAGATTAATGTCAGTTATTGAAAAGAAAAAAAGAAGCCATTGCATGAACGAGATCTTCATACCTTACAAAAAAGCATTTCACATCAGATGAACAGAGGGTATTTTCGTATGGGTCGAACAACAAAATTTCAGTTTCACCAGTCGTCCCAACAGTGCGAGTTGTTCAATACACCTGCATGAGCAAACTGAACCCTGCAAGGTTCCTATACTACGGCTAACTAACATTGAATAGCCGGTAACATTCCATTTTATAGAACACAAAGTCTTGAACCCAACATTACACATAAAAGACTTGCCTTTCTCATCTTCTTCTCTTGGGGATAGCTCATTGATCAGCCTGCTTTTTCTTTTTCTTCTTATCCTTCTTAACAGATTCGGTTTCCACTGCATGCTCCTCGCTCTCCTTCGACTTCTTTTTCTTCTTGTCACCGTTGGCGGCATCCCCTGCAGGAGTCTCCTCGCTGCCCTTGGACTTCTTTTTCTTCTTCTTCCCGTCCTCTTGAATTGCATCCCCAGCAGGCTTGGTTGATGGCGCAGTCTCCACATCCTCATGTTTCCTCTTCTTTGAAGCTGTCTCAGGCTTCTTTGGTGTTTCTTCAGTCGCTGGTGCAATAACCAGATCCGCCGAAGGGTTGTACGCCTGACAGATGAAAGTATAAAACATTATACCAAGATGAATACCATGAATGCCAATTATTCTCCATGCTTTTAAGAGGGGGAAATAGACACTGCAAGTATGCTGAAAACAAAATATTGTGGGTATTCTTTCCATTGCCCAGCAAAAATATTGCTAGAATGACAATTAGTCTAGTACCCTAACATGGCTCCAAATTTTTTTCTTGAAGTACTTGCCAAGATAACAGAAAACGTCTACATTATCGGCCCTTCTTACCCATTACTGGGAAGCACTTTGGAATATTCTCTAAACAGAATCATGATGCTGCTTACCTTAGCAGGTGTAATTAACCCAGCACCCTTCTTCCGGTCTTTCTCGTACACTTCTATCTTAGGTTTTCCCTTCGTGGAACCAGCAGATCTCCCTAGTTCTTTACCCTCAAGAACTCGAAGCCGCGTTTCAAGCTGTTCAAATGTTCTTCATGTCAGGCCAGTCCTTATAAATATAAGGAGCATAAAAAGTGTTTCAACAATATCAGTACCTTAAGTCGACTCTCAAGACCAATGGAGTTATCTTCACCGTCACCAAGGGCATCATACCGGATGGAAAGAGCTGCTTTTGAAGCAAGAGAACGCGAAATCTTTCCCTTGTGCTTTGGAGCTGCCTGGCCAATCAATGATGCATGGTAGATGAGACCATACTTAGGTGTAGCGTGTTTTGTCTTCAGAGCTCTGAACAAAGCCTGGAGAGAAATGTAGAGTTCAGTTTCTTTTGCTGGCAAGGCAAATTCAAAGAGATGTTACAACATAAATCATTTGCATCCATGACCCCATGACATTAATTGATGTCACCGCAACATTCTCAGGAGATAGTGGTACACAGACAACATGTGTGCATTCATCTTGCTTTTGTCTCACACAATTGGAGGATACAGATGTCAAAGGAGACAACATGAACATCTAGTTGCCTAACACCATCGTGCATCTGCCCTGTTTTTATGACAAATCCATCCGTCTAAAAACAATTCAAATCGAGACTCATATTTAGAGAACGGGACTTGCACATGATTACATATGTAGTAAACTCACCTTCTCTGCACCGAGTATCTGAATTGTGCTGCCAGGCTGCTTGGCCAAATTTAGCAGACTGCCACCATGTGAAATAAGTCTAGCACCAACTAGTTCGCCCACAAGTGCAGTCAAATTTGGTGCAATTGTGTTCATCCGACTTTTCAGATAATCGTACAGCTGAGCTCTGTACTCGGAAAGGGACAAGACTTGATCACAAAGTTCCCTAATATTTGACAAGTCAAGATCATTAACTTCTGTTCCCATGGATATTACTGCAGCCTCCTTTAACTGTGCTTCTACCTCATCATCAGTCAGTATCTGAATAAAACAGAAGTTCTTAATAAGCAAGTTTCCTGCATAGGAACAGCACTAACATTTAGACATGTCAAAAATTTACCTCTGAGAAGTCAAGGTTGACTGCATTCGTCCTATTCCCCATCAACTTCACAACTTTTGCATAGTGTATATTATCTGACACTATTTTAGTTAGCTCTGGAAAGTGCCAACCATACCATTCACGAACCCTCATTGCATATGTGTTAAGCTCCTTGTCAAGATCATCCAATAAGCCAATGGCCTGAATGATCATGGTATCAACCTGTGGAAGCAAACAAAATGTAGCATTACTTTACTTGTCCATGTGGAATAAGGGTTCTCTACAACTAAAAATATTACAATCTCATGATCGCCACAGATGACATGATGTTAGCTTCAATGAATATCACGATTGCAATTCAATAAATATCAGCACAAAAAGGCCACCGAGAACATTGACAACAAGGATAGTGTTGGCAAAGCCTACCACATAACAGCCATACATTTAAATATTGCAACATTAACTTCAATAAATAGCAACAGAAGCAAGAGCATGCAGAAATAGAAAATGGAAAATGCTAGAAGATACTAATGGCTAATCCATAAGATATAGGAGCCACCGAGCCCAAAATGAAGCACAAATTAACATGACAGACAAAATGGAGGTAAGCACCAGTATTGACTCACCTTTTCAGGACTGAACTTTAGCTTATATCTAGACAAGCTGTGGGACAACCCCAGGCTCATTGGACCAAGGTCTTGTGTGCCCAAACCAGATATGAGCTCACTAAGCTGATTTCTCAGCCCTCTCATCAGCTCCATCACAGCACTGTTGTGAACGCAGTCAATTTTCTGTGAAAGCACATCAAACTTGTAAGTGGAATCGGTAATTTAACAGAAACCAAGCAGTTAAGGAACCTAACTGACCAGCTTGTCTTTTATAGCATTTCCAAGTTTAGAATCAGCAACAGCTAATGTTTCACCCTCGCAATGCTTCTGCAAGAACTTGCGCAGACCCTTGGTAGGCTTGCTTTCAATAATCAGGGTTGCAGCGGAAAGGGCATCAGATGTGTTCTCAAACTTATTGAAAGCCTTCAGCTCAACCACCTAAAATTAATATATTGGGTAAGTTACATTAAGTCAGTAAGCAAAATTAAGCATACACAATACACAAAAGAGGACCGAAAGGCATATATGGAATGATCTCAACAGCTCACCAAGAACTTTATATCACTATAAATCACTAACGTAAATTACAATGGATATTACCACGAAGCAGCAGTCAGTGTCTGGGCATTACGAGATCAGAAATATATAGAAACCAGAAGGCCTAGCTCAACCGTTTAGCCTCCCCTTATTTTGAACTAGGGAAAATTTGCTACAGCACACCGTTATTTTCTGGTCTTTGCCGAAACACACCACCGGAACGTGTCTTTGCCCAGTACCATTACAATTTCGTGACACATTTGCTAGAACACACCGCATTGACCAAAACGGAAAATTCAACTTTTTTGATGAATGAAATTACCGCTTTGCCCTTCGTTTAATGTGCATGGATCTTCCTCTAGTAGCAAAGTGGGAAAAACACCACAACATAACGTGAAGCTCTAGCCGCCAGTTTCCAGCTCCCCTGCCGCCGCCGTCTGCAGCTACCCTGTCGCCATACACCAGCGTTGCTTCTCTCTCCCAGCGTGCCGCCTCCCTTGCCCCAACTCTCGTCTCCCTTTGTGCTGCGTTGTTCTGCGTCCGCCGACCAGCCTCCCATGGCGACCAACCGCAGGGCCGCAAGGTGCTGCGTCAGCACTCGCGGCCATTCATCGGTGCCCTCGCGCTGAACCACGAGGCTGTCCGCGGCCATGGACGGTGACTTGGCCTTGGTGCCAAACGGGAATATTTCTTGCCCAAATCCCTTTCGACTTGATCTGAACTGACCGTAGTGTAGTATCTAATTCTGCCCCAAAATTTGAATTAGAGAAAAAACTGCTCAAAAGCGGACTTAGAATGGTCATCCCAAGCAAAAAATATCAAACTTTCCATTTTGGGCGATGCGGTGTCTTCTACCAAATGTGTTACAAAATTGTAATGGTAACTGGCAAAGATACATTCCGGCGATGTGTTTGGGCAAAAGTCGGAAAATAACGGTGTCCTCTAGCAAATTTTCCCTTTGAACTATTAGCTCACAAAATTTAGAGGAATCATGAATGTCGCTGGTAACTTTTAAAAAAAAATCGGTGGAAAATTCAGTATTCTACTGGCAGTCCCCTGCAAGGTAATCCGCTAAGCTGACAGCTGATATCATCATTCAGCCTGCTGAATTGAGTTCAGTTGAGGAGTGTTCGTTCCGATTCAAAGGAGTGACACAAACATCAAATGAGCACTAGTAGCCCAAACCAACTTATATCTGATAACGAAGTTAAGATGACCTTTTCTAACATGGGGAGAAGGAAGTACATAGATAGGGAGCATATCGTGCTTACTCACAAAAAAAAATGACTACTTGTTTAGAATGCGGTACATAACGCACTAATTGTTTGGAAAAAAGTTTTTCTTTGTGACGTGGAAAAAAGAGAAGTAAAGCACAAACCTTTCTCGCAGAGTCGGGCGTTGTGAACTCCTTCCATAGATCCTACAATGAAGACAAGGCTCTATTAGTCCAAGAAAACATTCAGAGAACAGGTGAAACGCGAGCAGTCCACACCAACCGAAGAGCTGGGGGCGGCGGCGACAACTCACCTCGACCTTGCTAAGCTTGCCCTCGTTCAAAACCTTGAAAAGGGCGAACCCGGCGGGCGTCTCGAACAGCACCAACATCTCGGACAAACGAGAGCCCCGCTTTCACCTGGATCGCAGGCGCAGCCACACAACCAAATCAACACAAAAGAACTCATGCGTACAACGAATTCGAGCTGCTGGAACACATCCCACGAACCTTGCGCCGATTGGGCGACGGGCAGCGAAGGTGGGCAGGGATTTCGGCTGCGGCGAGTGGGGTGGGGAAAAGAGAAGCGCCGCCGCGAGGGTTTTAGCTCTTAGGTCTTGGGAGAAATTTATACAGGACGGTGAAGAGATGGTTGAAGGCCAGTCTCACCGTTGGTTCGGCGGGCCGGGCGTTGGCTGCCGTTGGATTTGCTTGTTTAGGGGTTTAGGTCGGGGCTGTGATGTGTTGAGACTTGTCTTGAACTCTTGATTGAACGCCGGGGCGGGTGCTAAGCAAAATATTGGAAGATGGCACAAGCGTTATACTTCCTCCGTTTTTTAATATAAGATGTTTTGGCATTTGTCCACACTAGTGGCCGTGCACGTGCAACGCACGTCTGATAATTTATTATAATATAAACACGTCTTTGAATCTATATTTGTTTCATTAAGTTATTTTACCATGACAGTTAAATTTGTTTCATGATACAAAATTGAAATCGGACCAAATACCTCCCGTGAAATACTCCACTGTCTCGTTCCAGTTAGCAATGGTGATATAGAAAGAGGGTGTTTGTTGTTTTTGGTGATTGTTGATATAATTTATCTTTTGATTTGCAATAGCAGTTAGCCCTGTTTGATTTACATATTAAAAACATAAAATAATGTGGACATTTATAAGAATTGGGTTAGTTTATTTTTAGCAAAGGAATTTGGCTAGGTAAATAATCCAGTTGGAACAACCAAGCCTAGCACGAGGAACACGTTTAGTTGAAGTAACAATTGTCCTACCACTGCATGTCTCTCTATGTTATTCTCCATTACCTTTGAACGCGCTATTCGGTCTTAATCCCTTGCTCTCTCCTCCTTTCCTACCCTCTCAATGCTTCCATGCCCGGCAAGCCGAGCTTGCGCCGGTCGGCCTCCACGCCCGCGGTCATGAGCACCTCACTCGGCTCCCCCTACTATCGCCTTCCCGCGTTCCTCTGTCGCCTCGCCATTAAGCTCCTGCCTCGACGGCCTTGTGCCGCCCATGTCCTACCTCCTTCACCGGCCGTCATCTCCGGTCGCCGAAGAGCCCGAGGATGCACTCGAACTCGGCATGCTCGCTGGCATCCTGGCGCTCAGAGACGCGGGCCTCATTTTCATCGAATAGGCAGCCGTGGCAGGCTCCACATCACCGACGTCCTCCTCCCGCAGTACAAATGTACATGCTGATAAAATCGGAGAACTCTGAATTAGCTGATCTCTTCCTATATGTGTTATTATATCTTGCCTTGTAAGTTTTTCCTTGTTCCTTTCAGTGTTTGCCCATTCTAGTTGCCGTCTTGCTTTGCTATTCAATAAGTAACACTGGTATAGTGGTATTCAACCACATTTTAGATCATTTGCACGCCTTTCAAAAAAGTAATATATCAGCTATGATTAATTTGGTTGGACCAGCATTGCATTTGAACACCTTTCTTCCAAAAATAAGTTGCATGTTGCAGTAACATGAGCATACAGCTATGGAGTCAAAAGGAAACCAAAAAAATGTTCAGAGATACATAACACATCAAAAGAAAAATTAAAAATATTCAGATTTACCATGGGTCCATGGCATCGAGCCATCGACCGTAGTCTTGACCTGAATATGTTCATGTGAAAACCTTGGGAAGCCCAGCTCAAGCTAGCTAGGAGCCGACGTGTAGCCGCGGGAGCAGCGGGGAGTGGAGGACGATGCCATCGTGCTGCAGCACGTCTGGGACGTCCAGGATGACGTCCTGCACGGTGTCGCCCTGCAGTGGCGCAAGAAACACTTTCGAAATACGGAGTATGAATTACTGCATTGCTCGAAGCATATACAGAATAGCAGTTTAGGAATCTGCAACTTAATCAATAATTTTTCCTCCATGACATTTTTTTGTTAGTAGTTGTTGCAAGTCTACATACACTAAGATATATCAAGCCTATAAAAGTGGTGGCAAGTCACATGTCGCAAAATTCTTTTGTTGCCTTTCTATACAACACATACAGTGCAACAAAAAGAAAATTCTAGCCTGATTTAGATACGTAGATAATTCTACGCATATATTAATTGTACTTATGCAATTCGTGAATTCTGCATGTGAGCCATTTGAAATAATCGTCCAAAAGTTATAAAAAATCTTAATACTTTAGGTTTTAAAAAGTCTTAATATACTCGTATAAAAATTCTTAGAAATCTTCACAAAAACACTAATTTTTTTACAGACATTATAGCTTAACGTCCAAAAAAAGGATTTGACTTAACCTCTGCACTCTCTCTCTGTGTCGTCACTCATTCCCCTGCTTTCTCACCGACGGTCAAAACAAGGGCACTCCCTTGCCTAAGCGAAGCAGCAGCGGCACTACATCCAATCCATCTTCTTCCATTGCGCTGGATCCTGCGTGGCAGCGTGCCCGCGTGGCCGCGGCTTCTTCTTCCGACTCAGTGCCACTCCAGCACAACGCCTCTCTCCCTGAGGTCCCTGAGCTCATCAGGGATTAGCAGAGATCAGGCGGCGATTCTTGCAGCAGGCCCCCTACCCAGCGTTCTGCACGGACGGAGGCGTACCAATTAGGAAATTCTTCTGGAGTTGATGGTTGACGCCCTTCATCTCTTCTACCACGGTTGCTGGTGTTTGCAACGCCCACCATCCATTGGTAAGATCAAGATTTCATCTCCACTGTTAATAAATATTTATCTTTCATATTGAAGTCATTGGCCACAATACAGTGAGCATGCTCATCCGTAATAAGATGAAGCACGTGCTCTGTGAGGTGATGGCCTGAATTAAGTTTTGTTGTTGGTTCAGTTCATTAATTCATTTCGTTGCTATACTAAAATCGACAAGAAGTTTTGTGATAGCAACTTTGACCCCCTGTTTTGACACTCCTTTACCCTTTTTCTGTTTAGGAAATGATTTGATTGTTGTGTTGGAGTGAATTATCTAACGCAAGGCAAGCACTCAATAGATTTTGCTTTCCTGGAGTATTTCATTTATGGATTTTGCACCAGTTTATTTGTGCAGAGGACCCGCGCATACGCGTCAGGACTTGGCCTGGCTGCGGCGACCTGGACTCCTGGAGATAGCCAGATAGGGGGCGAGCTCCTGGTCTGCATGTTCCTGGTAAGGACGGGCGAGGTCCTGGTATCTGGGCGAGGTCGGGTAGAGACGGGCGTGGTCCTGGTAGGCGAGGTCGGGTAGAGAGGAGGTCGGAGGAGAGATAGCTTCTGCGCGGGGGCTGGAGGCTGCCCGCCCCAACCAGCCCCGACGCCACTCCAGTCCGCCCCCGGCCGCGGCGCTACAAGTCGATCCGCCGCGGGAATCGACAAATCCGGCGGCGTCGCGTGGGCCAGCAGGCTAGGCGTCGCTACGCCCGTGAAGAACTTGTGTCTGCGTGGGGGCTGGAGGCTGCCCGCCCCCAACCAGCCCCGACGCCACTCCAGTCCGCCCCGGCCGCGGCGCTACAAGTCGATCCACCGCGGGAATCGACAAATCCGGCGGCGCCGCGTGGGCCAGTGGGCTAGGCGTCGCTGCGCCCGTGAAGAACTTGTGTGCGGTGGGGAGCTCTCGTCGGATTGTGAAACGAACCGAAACAAACCTTTTCTTTTTTTCCGATGGCAATGCCCTGTAATTTACACGAAATTGAAAAGGTGTGTTGAGTTGTCAAACATTGTAGCGATCTGGAGCGTTGATCGAATATTGAACGGGTTCAATTTAATGTATCCCGAACATGTTTGCTCTTTTAATATTAGTATAGATACACATGCATACAAATGCACGTAGACACATTTTAGTGTGCATGTTCATTCATTTTATCATGCATGTAGATGACATGTATAACATCTAAAACATCTTATATTAAAAAACGGAGGGAGTATTTCGCATTGCAAATGATATGATTCTAACTTCTTAAAACCAATGCGAGATAAGGCTGGAAGCTAGGTAAGCACTGCCTCTGTCCCTATTTCATGGCTATACTTTGGCACCCGGGTGCATATGCACCCGGTATTTGAAAAATATATTTTAAAATTTTGAAAAATTCTAAAATTAAATTTCGCGGATACGTCTTCACATTCTATCTGTGCACAAAGTCGTTTCACCGAAAACCGATATGTTATGTGCTCTGTGTAAAAAAGACAAAAAAATGGCCTTTTGAAAAGCCTTATTTAGCACCAAATTTTGTCTTTTTTACACAAGCCACAAAAAATGTCGATTTTTCGTGAAACGACTTTGTGAACACATACCATGTTAATATATATGCGCGAACATTTTTTTTTAATTTTTTTGAAATTTGTAAGTAAATTCAAAATGCATTTTAAATAAAGGGTGCATATGCATCTGGGAGCCAAAACATCACTCCCTAACATTCAATTTTGGACCAACAAAATGTGAGTTGCGTGCTATAAGAATTATATCATTGTTTAGTTGGAAAAAATATCCAACAATGTTTATGACACGTCTCATGTATTATGGTCATATTGATGGTCAAAGCTAAACCACGTTAAACGAGGACGCCGTATAAATGTGGACAAAGAAGTTATATTTATCTCGTACAGATTCCATTTGCTGAAACATCACAGCTTCAAGAACATGTTCAACAAGCATTGCATGTGCAACGATATTCATTGGTTACGGCTCGTGGAGATTTCGAAAGCCCACATTGTCCCTATATGTAAGCTTATTGCATGACTAACCCTTCACGGCGTTGCACGGGATGTCCCCAAGAAACAACCTACCAATTTATGCCTAGACTGAAAACATTGTTGGAATGTATGGCTTTTCCCTAATCAACCACATTGGGTAGGAAGAAACCTCCCAGGTTGATATCCTTAGCTATATTATTTCAATAATATTATAATGTCTCAAATCATTTCAAGCCTTGGAAGTCGGATAATTTTGCATGAAAATTCATGTTGCAATGGTTCTCTTAAACCCATCAACTTGGTAAGCATGAATTTTATAAATAAAGCAACATAAATTGTCCTTTTAGTCACATCTTCGTCATGAGGCTATCAAATGATTTCAGACAATGTGACCACACACTAAACTTACCTTCTCATAAAGGATAGTTGTGTTTGTTGCTAGTATTTTCATGAACGATGAATGTTCACCAACAAACATGCAACAAGAAAGTGTAAAAGAGGCACATAAAGAAAATACATTTATTGTCCTTCATTAGCCTAGCATAATACTCGTCACTCACTTGAGGAAAATTTTGCAGCACAAATGACATGGTACTTTTAGCAAAAACATGCTTATGTGAACTGAATGATTTCATTCCTTGATAAAAAGGACATGACACAATTTGGGTCTTAGGTGCGAAAAAGCCTAATCGGGATACTAAGTTGGCCGACACCGCGAGTTGTGAGTTATACACTAAATTCATGAAACTGAATTTCGGTTGACAGAAGTTAGCTTTCCTTGGGTATATATGTAATGTCAGCCATGAGATTCGATGTTTATCCAAGCAAAGTGCAAGATGTATTGTCACTATAAAAATGATGTAGGTTCGAAGTTTCCTTGGAATGACCTTTTACCACCACCACTAGATGAAAGGAGAAAATTCGACTAATAATCACTTGAGTCAGTTGTATAAGAAGGATCATGAGTTTATGTGGACGTCTGATACGTCTCAAACGTATCTATAATTTTTTATGTTCCATGCTTGTTTTATATCAAATGCCACATGTTTCTGTTATAGTTTTATATCGTTTTATGCATTTATTGGACTAACCTATTAATAGTTGCGATCATGTGATTTATCTCTCTCTCCCATGGTGTGATCTTTATGTGATCATGAACATTGTAATCTAGTTGAATTCGTAGATGATTCCCCTTCATTATGTTATGGATATGCTACTCAATTGGTTTTATCTATTACAATTTCCGGAGTCACCTTTGTCCCACGGTGCGAAGAGGACAGTGTGCGCACCGTGTATGACTCTATGGATAATGGATTAAAGGGATACTTACCATGAGCTGTTCTTTGTGTTGGATGTCACTATAAAATCGTGGTATTTGTTTAGTCAGACTTTAAGGTGTGCTTTTGTAGCCCTACGCAGTAGTAATGGTGTTCGTTATCCAACACGAGGATAGTTTCGAGTAGCATCTAAGTTTCATATTGAAGAGGAAGTTTTATTCTTGTGTTCAACTTTATTACAATTGTTGGGAGTGACCACTAGTGAAAGTATGATCCCTAGGCCTTGTTTCCAAGCATTGAAATACCGTTTAATCTCAGTTTTGTCACATGTTCGCTTGCTGCCATTTTTATTTCAGATTATAAATACCACCTGTAATCATCCATATCACTTGTATTTTACCATCTCTTCGCCGAACTAGTGCACCTATACACCTGACAAGTGTATTGGGTGTGTTGGGGACACAAGAGACTTCTTATATCTTAATTGCAGGGTTGCTTGAGAGGGATACCTTTGACCTCTATCTCCTGAGTTCGATAAACTTTGGGTTACTCACTTAAGGGAAATTTGCTGCTGTTCTACAAACCTCTGCACTTGGAGGCCCAATACTGTCTACAAGAATAGAAGCGTGTGTAGACATCAAGCTCTTTTCTGGCGCCGTTGCCGGGGACTTGGAAGCTTCAGCGAGGGGAGTTTCACACACCCTTACACTCTATTTTGTTATTGTCTTGCTTAGTATATTTTTTATTAGTCTTGTTTTGCTTTTCGTTTGCTTTAAAAATAAAAAACACAAAATAAAAAAATTCCAGCACCTATTTTTATTTCGGTTTGTCTAAGCTTTATCTCCTGTTTAGCTATCATGACTAGCTCTTCGGATATTCTTACGTTCGAACAGAAAGTTGGGGAAAGTTTTAAGAATGCCTAGGAAAGAATTTCAGAGCCATATAAAAAGATGCAACCCAAGATAGAATTGAGTGTTCTCCTGAATTTTTTCTACTTTGGATACAATGAAAGCTTTCAGAATTATAAATGGGTTAGCTATTTTTCCTATGATAGATAAAACTGATGGGGTTATTGAGAGGTTGGACAAGATAGAGTAAAATTTAAGTAATTTAGCAATAAGTAAAAATGGTAATACTTCTGAAATCCAACAACCCCTAGCTGAGGTACAAAGTGATTGGGAACCTTTCATTGGAATCGAAATTGATAATGAAAGTTTCTTAGCCTATTGTAATCTCGGTTCCACTGTGTCAACCATGCCCAAAATGGTATATGATTCCTTAAAACTTAATAACATGGTTGATTACCCTTTTTATCACTCTCATGCCGATGGTACTATTTCAAAAATCTTGGGAAGAGTCAATGTTCAAGTCAGAATTCAAAATAAACTTGTCCCAATAGACTTTGTAGTTTTATCAAGATCCCACAGAAATATTGTTTTGGTTAGATCGTTTCTTAAAGTCACGGGATGTTTTATTAATGCCAAGTATGGATTTTTGAAATTGAATGCTCCACCGTAGGATGTTCTTCCTAAACAAATTAAAAGATGAACTTATTGAAGGGAGGAATGATTTTGATGGTTGTGATATTGATAATACTTGACCCTTTTTGCCATTGTGCCTAGCTAAAAGGCGTTAAAAAAAAGCGCTCATGGGAGGCAACCCATTGTTTTTACTTTCAGTTTGTTTTATTTTCTTTGAGTCAAGGTTGTTGTTACTTTGGTAATACTACCTTTGTATCCTTCTATTTTCGTTTTGTGTGCCAAGAATAGCCTCGAATGAGAGGAAAGTAAAATTTTAAGTTTGCTATCCAGAAACAGATTTATGTTCGTCACCGTACGAAAATTCAAAAAATCACATAACGTGATCTGGAGCTGTAAATTTTTGACAGCAAGCATCTGGGTTTTTTCTACCTTTTGTTAGTTTTGAGTTTTCTGATTCGAGGTGTCCTAATATATCGAAAAAAAACATCTTTGCGTTCTGTTATGTTTTTGACAAATTCTGTTCAAGTTTTTGCATTGCACCTTTTACGAGCAAAGTGGAATTCTTCTATCCACGGAACATCACTTAGATCTTTGTGACAGTACCTAATGTTTAGAAACAAGTTTATCCAAAAGACCAAGAAGGGATTAAAGCTCAAGCTTGGGGAGGCTCCCCTGGACCTCCACCAAATATTCAAGAAGTCTCAAGCGTCTAACCTTGGGGATGCCCAAGGCATCCCCTTCTTCATCGACAATTAATCAGGTCGATCCCATGAAACTATATTTTTATTCCTTTACATAATATGTGTTGTTCTTGGAGCGTCATTTATGTTTTGCTTTCAGTTTTGTTTTGTTTTGTTTTGTTTGCTGGTACTTTTCAATAAATGGATCCTTACATTCTTGTGTGGGAGAGAGACACACTCCGCTTTTTCATTAAACACTCATGTTCTTCACTTATATGTGTAGAGTGTTTAGCTTTTTATTATTTTAGTTTCTAGCTCTTGTTTTTCATGTATCTCTTGTTCAGAGCTATTAGTTACTTGTACTTAGGTTGTACTCTCTTGTGCTACATGCTTATTTGATTAGAGAGTTGTTTCAAATAAATTGATTGGTGCTTGCTTGAAAGGGAACTATCATGTAGGAAGTGGTAAATAAATTCAAATAGCATTGTCTTGAGTAATTTGATGCTTGTCAATTGTTTTGAGATATGAACTAGATGAATGCTTAAACTTGTGGATCATTTCCTTAAGAATGGACTAGTGGAGAAATATTGTAAAGCTTAGAATTATTAATACTTGTTCTGATTGTTATTTCTCAAAGTCTAGATATTCTTTTTGCAAAGCATGTTTGGTTGACAAGGGAGACAGTGTGGAGTCTAATGGTTATGCTTAATGTATATCTTGTATTCATTCATGTATTCGGTTGTTAATATGTGTTTGCTTGACACCTTGCTAAACCTAAAAACTCTGTACTGAGAGGGAATGCTTCTCGTGCATCCAAAACCTTGAGCCAAATATCCATGCCATTCGTGTCCACCATACCTACCTACATGTGGTATTTACAAACCACTCCAAGTAATTTTTTCGTGTGCTACCTTCAAATATTCAAAATGTTATTACTTCCTTTTTGTGCCTCTACTACTAAGCTCATGAGGAAGTAGTGGGTAGTCTTTATTGCATTTGTTGGACAGACTTCTTTCAGGACTTGTATGCTTCATCTACTTGTCCATTGATTTTGCAAAAAGAGCTGGCAACAGGGTGCCCAACCCCATAAAAGATAAATTACAACTTTCACCAAAAACTCTCCTCACATTTTGTTACTGTGAATTCAGTCAAACATCTGCATGTGTAAACAAAGGAGATAAAGAGGAATGATCTGCTTGCTGCAGAAATAACGTTCCTCATGGGAGCCGCTCTTAAAAGTCTGTCTAGCAATGTAGTAATGCATTGTTCACTATCGTTCGTTGACCATAGCATGCACCACTCAAAAATATATTTTTATATATCTATATGCTTTCAAAAACTAAAAAGCTCTAGCACACGATTAATCTCTGCTTCCCTTTGTGAAGGCCTTTCTTTTACTTTTATGTTAAGTTAGTTTTCCTTTCCAATCTTTATCTCTCAAGCAAATCCATAGTATCAATTGAGGTACAAGTCTACTACATGCTATCTTTATGTTTAATTGTGAAAACTTTATATTGACATTATCACGAGATAAGTATGTTACAAGTTGAACCTCTTGCTGAAAACTTAAATCTTCCTTTGTGTTGGTTGAGCACCTTTGCCAAAAGTTTATTGCTTTGTGAACTATCAAGCTTGACAAATCTTATAATTTTCATGTCTCCAAAGTACTATCCATGAAAAATTCTTACTTAGATGTTACACATGGTTAATCATTATTTGCTTTATGTCAACTATAGGCCATTGCCTTGGATCACTTCATTCAGTTCATATGCTTTACATTACTTGATCATAATCGTGTTGGTAGCATGTTACTACCAAAAATTATTTTGTTATCATTTACCTACTCGAGGACGAGCAAGAATTAAGCTTGGGGATGCTGATACGTCTCAAACGTATCTATAATTTTTGGTTGTTCCATGCATATTATATATCATTGTCACATGCTTTTATAATGTTTTTATATCATTTTGGCACATTTTATGTAACTAACCTATTAACAAGATGCCCAGTGCCAGTTTCTGTTTTTGCTGTCTTTTTGTTTCACAAAAGCTAGTCGGGGAATTATCTCGGAATAAGCTACCAATTTACGTGAATTATTTTTGGATGGAAACAAAGACTGCGCCAGGAGGACGCCTGCAGGGGGGCCCACAGGGGCCAGATGACGCCAGGTGCGGCCCACCTTGGACCGCGCCTGGGCCCCACCTGGGCGACTCCGAGACCTCCTCGAGTCGCCCTTTCGCCTATAAATTGCCTTCGTCCCGAAACCCTCGATACCCGATCATATTTTCCAGAAAACATCCGAGGCCGCCGCCGTCACCAACCCTAGATCGGGAGGGTTCTGTTGCTCTTCCCGGCACCCTGCCGGAGGGGGAGATCGTCACCGGAGGTATCTACACCACCATGCCTGCCTCCGGAGTATACCTGGCCATGGGCCGGGCTGGGCTTCGGGCCGGGCCTAAAAAAGCCGCGGGCAAACTCCAAGGCCCAGGCCGCCCGGCCAGGCCATCGGGCCTATATTTCAAGCCTAGGCCCATCCCATGACCTTCAAAATCCCGTCGGGCCTCGGGCCGGGCCTCTTCCTGAAAACATCAATATGCAAAGCCCAGGCCCATCCCGTCCCATCCATCGGGCCGAAATCTGAGGCCCAGGCCCGGCCCGTGGGCAAGCCCATGACTGCCCAGGCCCAGAAATTTCGGGCGGGGCTTCCCATGGCCAGGTATACTCCGGAGTGATGCGTGAGTAGTCCACCACGGGACTACGGGTCCATGGCAGTAGCTAGATGGTTGTCTCTTCTCCTTTGTGCTCCATTGTTCAGATCTTATGAGCTGCCTACATGATTAAGATCATCTTTATGTAATACTATGTGTTGTGTTTGTGGGGATCCGATGAATTATGGAGTCATGACATTATGGTTCAGTTTATCTATGATATGTTTTATTTATGATCTTGCATGCTCTCCGATGCTTGTGTATGCTTTGGCCGAAGTAATTACTTGTGTCAGTAGAGGGAGTATTTATGCTAGATAGTGGGTTCATGCCTCTCTTGTTCGAGCTCGAGTTGACAGAAACGATTAGGACTTGAGATGTGCTGTTGCTACTAGGGATAAAACATCGGTGTTTATTGCTATATGTTGTACTCATTGCTTACATTACACACCATGCTTATTGCAATTATCTGTTGCTTGCAACTTAATACTTTGGGAGACTTGCTGGATAGCGATCCCGGGGTGGATTATTAGTCATAGATGCAGTTGGATAACGGTCTATGTATTTTGATGTAATGCCCATATTAAATGAAACGGTGAACTTTGTGTCATGATAGTATTGTGTTGCGCCCATGTTTGTCAATTGCCCCGCTATAATTTTTTACCCAACACGTTTATCTTTTGGAGAGACACCACTAGTGAACTGTGGACCCCGGTCCTATTTTCCTACATTGCTTACAACCGTTTTAATAGCTTTTCCTAGTCATTTGCTCGCTGGTCATATTTGCTCTCATATTATTTTCCACCATACGTTTAATCCTTTGTGTTCAGCAAGCCGAAGAGATTGACAACCTCTCTGTTTCGTTGGGGCAAAGTAGTTTGTTCGTGTGTGCGCAGGTCCACGTCAGTAATCGTAAACGGCGCCGCTGACACCTTGTTAAAGCCTTCTCCAAGTCCTACCTGATTGATAACCTTGGTTTTGTAATCAAGGGAAAACTTGCTGCTACATTACTTCACACCTTACACTTGGGTCTTCCAACGAACGTGTTATTCCACGCCATCAACGTCTTAAAGCGAACAGAGTTTTCAAGAGTTGTAGAAAAATCTTTTTTGACAACAATGTTGATTTACCTAAAAACTAAAACATTTCCACTTACAATCGGAAGCAACATGTAGGGATTAGGGTGTGTTTTGATGCAACAAGGTATAATTGTTGCTTATGCCGCACACAGTTGAAGCCCCACGAGATGACTTATCCGACATATTACTTGGATTAAGCAAACAATAGTGCACAATATCAAAATTTGTCATATATGTCTCAACAAAAATTGTTGTGAATGTGAAGTATACGAACATGCTCAATCTTATCTAAGGAAAGCAATAAGTAAGAAGATGCGGATAAATGTACAAGGTCATTACATTATTTGCATGGTATACAGATAACGACATAAATAATGCAACATTAAGGCACACTGATAAGTATGGAAGCAAATAAGGCTAATTACTCATATAATTCTATGCAATTTTTTATTCATTCTACCAAGCTACTAGACTATATATGCAAAGTTGTTTGAATGTTCTTAGTAACCGATTCATTGAAATTTGTGAAATGTCCAGAATTAATTTGTCAAGAATATGGCACAAGTAAATATACACCCTCAAGAAAAAACGAAAAGAAATAAGCATATGACTTTTCTTTACATGTGACAGTTGTCGCGTAGTTATTATTTACCAGACATAAAGTACACAATACATTAAAAAACACAATGCGTTTGGTCGCTACATGCTTGGACTACAAATCCTAGTCAAGAATGTCATCTAAGGCCCCGACTGGTTTGTTGTTTAGATTTCCACTCTGAGAAAAACGACGGATGGTTCATTAATTTACGGACGTTCCCACATACGTAGAATATTTCTGACCGTTTACGACCCGATTACCCCGATTCCAAGCGAGCCCTAAGGCTAGAAACGTCACCAAACACAATGCTCCAAAGCACATTATTCTAGAGGCAGAGTTTTGGTGTCGCGCGATAGAAGGTGCAGAGTATGTTATCTTCTTATGATCTCTGTCCGTGTGGTATGAAAAAAAATGCGATGATGTTTTGTCAGCATATATGAAAGGTCTCAAAGATCTCAAAGATCAATACATCATCAAAAAAATTGAACTGATTTTTTAGAACAAGTGTTTTGGGGTAGAGCAAGTTTTTAGTACACATGCTAACGATATACCAGATTCAGCAAAACTTTGTGGCATGCTATGGTCTCTCCCTACGCCACTAGGTGTGATATGGGTTGAGAGGGACATAGCCAGAGATAGGGGAGCAGGAGATTAGCAACTGAAAATGAAGATCTTTGAGCTGCCTAGAGTGTACTAAATATCTCAGCATGAATCAGTTGGGTGCACATTGAAATCCCTTGAATCTTTAAATGCCTTGAATCTTATTTGCTTCATCGTTGATGATCTGTGTTGCTTCCGTGGAAGGGAGGCGAAAGGGGAAGAAGATACTAGGTGCTGGTGGCCTAGTAGTGGGAAAGAGACTGAACACGGGAGGAGGAAGATTAATCAAGCTGGGAAAGAATTTCTTCTCGTCGACCAGTCGTTTGCTGGACCTGTGCTGGGTAGGGCTTCTTTGTTGACCTGGGCCAGTCCGGTCCAAGCCTCGGACGTAAGCGAATAATCCAGTGGAGAACAGAAAAAAACGAGAGGATGCACAGTCTGGGCATTTATACGTCATCCGTTGCGTCATGCCGAGGTCCAGATCCGTCCAAGCCGTCACTTTCCGGCAACGGCCGCATCTCCTGTCGGCTCGCTCCAGATCTCGCCAGACAGCTCAGCCAACCTCAGCAGCGTCCGCGCTGTGCCTCCATCCCCACGTCGCCCGTCGTCGAACCGGACACAGATAAGGTGACATGCGGCTTTTGCGGCTAAAATTCAAATTTAAATATTGCGAAAAAATCTGAAAAAAATCATGCATGTTCACAGCACATATTAAGATAACCTCTAGAAATTTCAGATCAAAATTCGAAACATACATCAAGATGATCTGAAATTTCTAGGGGTTATCTTAATATGTGCTGTGAACATGCATGATTTTTTCAGATTTTTTCGCAATGTTTAAATTTGAATTTTGGCCGCATGTCACCCGGTGACATGCAAAAGCCGCATGTCACGGGATCTGTGTCCCGTCGAACCACGGAGAAGCCGCCCGCTTTTGTCCCCGTCCGTCGTCGGCGCGACGAGACTCCCGCCCCAACACCTGGCCCGCCGCCTGCCTCACGCGCGCCGGAGCCCTCCGGCGTCGCCGGCGTCGCAGCGCCCAGTCACGCGGGAGGAGCAGCACATAAATATCGGAGCGAGCGCCGCGGGCGAGTGACGAGGCAGGCCTCCTCCTATCTTTCGAACCATCCCTTTCGCGGTTTACTCCTCTCTTCTACCACCTTCTTCTCCCGCAAGGAATTGCGCGGTATATGCACGTACGCATTATCTCTTCCACTCTTCCGCCCGCCTCCTGTCCTGTCTCCTCTCTTCTTGTAGAGGCACCACCTACCAAGCTCGAACCATTTCCCACCAGTCACCACTCCAATCCAGTCCAACCCGATCGATCACATGGGCCAGGAGGAGCGGCAGGATCGGGAGCTGCCGGTCATGGAAAAGGAGGAGCTGGCCTGCGACTACTGCAGCGGCGCGACGGCGGTGGTGTACTGTCGGGCCGACAGCGCCAGGCTCTGCCTGCCGTGCGACCGCCTCGTGCACGCTGCCAACGCGGTCTGCTCCCGCCACGCGCGCGCCCCGCTCTGCGCCGCCTGCCGCGCCACCGGCGCCGTCTTCCGCCACGGCACCGCAGAATTCCTCTGCTCCAACTGCGACTTCGGGAGGAACCGGGACGGCGAAAAGTCGTCGCCGCTCCGCCAGGACCGCTGCACGGTCCAGGCGTACTCGGGACGCCCCACGGCGCACGAGCTCGCCGCCGTTCTCGGGGTCCCCGACTTCGAGAAGCCGGGGGGCGCCAGGACGGACGAGGGTTGGTGGGACATCTGGGATGAGCCCCAGGTGTTCAGCCTGGAGGATCTCATCGTGCCCACCACTTCTTGCCATGGCTTCCAGCCCCTCGTCACGCCATCCTCCCCAAAGGTACCTTCTCACCTTCACTGTTCAGCGTCTGGCAAAATTAAACGATTTTCTACTCTTGCTTTGGTCTCTCACAGTCACACCCTAACTCTGACTGCTTGTTAACCACCTGATGCAAAAGAACCAGAGCTCCCTGTACGGAAAGACCAACGAAGAGGTTATACGCCAGCTACGGGAGCTCGCCGAGGCCGATGGCGGCAGTGGGCAGATAGAACCCCGTGAGGAGGCAGAGCAAGCTGCTCATCAGTTGCCTTCTTGGACGCCGTCGCAGTACATCGCCGAAAACGGCAATTTTGGCACGGAGAACAGTTATGAAGTTACAACCATGCCAACCCCTGGTTATGAGGTTTGCTCCAATCTATCTTGCTAATTTCCCCATGTTGGTTTACTAACTCTGGATGCAGCCAGAATATTTTTAAAGCAATTACTCATAAACACAAGAAGAAACTTGGCACAGGTGTTTGACTACCGGTAGTGTCTGCGGCACACCTATTCGAAACGGCAGATACTAGAGAAGTAGAGATATTCTGCATCATATGCGGCGAAGATATTCGTAGCAAGCTTTTCTCTTAAGTCATAGCTATCTTGATGAGGCATATATTCTGAAGTGTAAGTGTCTACAGGCTACAGCGCAACGTACATCTCTTGCGGTTAGCGGGAAAGTCACTGTAGTTTAGAATCTCACGAATTCAACTTCAACAACCAATATTGACAATACCAAGATTTGCTAATGGTCTGTTTGTCTTCTTCTCCTGTTGTTATTGCAACAGAAGGTTCTTGCTGCCCTGCTGATTCAGATATAAATTACTGAATCCGGGAAAGTTTCATACAGATTTTCCCTCGTAGAAAAGTGTAACTACTACGTGAGAACTGTTGTAATTGTTCATGAAAATGAGACATGCCTCTGATTTTCTGATACATAACAGCTAAGAGCTCTGAAAAACATACACAAAACCAGCAAATCCGCACTAGTTTTGATTGTTATATTATTGTGCACATACTATCTGCATACTTGGTGACCGATTACCATGTTAGAGTGATCATTAACATGTTATTTTACCTGGCTGGCAGAATGGTGGATGGAACAACAACGGTTATCAGGCCCTAGATGATGTTTGCAAGACCGAGTATGAGCATGAGCAGGCTCCAGTCAGCTCAGCTGAAGCATGCCTGTCATCATTTGTTCAGATGTCGGAACTTTGCCCCAACATGAGTAATGGTAGCATGATGGAAGATAGCCAGCAGGCAAATCCTGGCTTTGGCATGCCAATGCAAGCTTTCCCCAAACGGGGTGGCTTTGATGTTGTCGCTGGCCCTGAACGGGACATTGTCATTTCACGCTATAAAGAAAAGAGAAGGACAAGAAGGTAAAGAATGGCTATGTCATGTCAAAGATTTTTGTGAATTTTGCTTTGTCAGGATCATATCAAAATTGTTATGGTGTTCATAACTGTGTTGCACATTGCAGATTCGACAAACAGGTCCGATACGAGTCCCGCAAAGCTCGTGCGGACAGCAGGCTGAGAATCAAGGGGCGTTTTGCAAAGGCAAATCAGATTTGAGCCCTGATTTTGCAGTATATTTGGCATCTTCGCCAAAAGAAAGAACTCTAATTAGGAGCTGAGTGCAGATATTACACAAGGCATGAACATTTTGTTGCCTTTAGTTGGTAGCTCATGTATCTCTCCTATCTAAAAGAAAAGTTTGGTTCCACATTCTGCCCATCTCTTCGTCACACCTACGTCGCGCACGCAGTGAAAGAAAAAAGAGTTAAATACAGTAACAGTCCCTGTACTTGTCCAGTTGGTTCGATTTAGTCCTTGTACTCGGAATTTGCAGAATTTTACCCGTGTACTCGTTAATTGGACTCGATTTAGTCCAAAAACATGTTTGCCGTCTAATTTGAGCTGACGCGCACGACACGTCGGCTGAAATTTTGCACGAACACCCTCCCGCATCCAGAACGTTATTTTCCGCTGCCAGCATTTTGCACGTACCCCCCTCGCCATCTGATCCATTAGGCAACGCTCCACGGCGTTTCAGTTCAGAGAGTTGTGTTCGTGGAGGAAAAAAGGAGGGAGGCGACGGAGGCGGCGATCGCTGGACCGGAACGATTGGCGGCTGTTTGTGGAGGGGATACGTCGTCGAGGCAACACCGTCAGCCGCATTGATCGTGGTGGCGATTGCCCCAATCCGCCGCCATGAAGGGGAACCACCGCTCTGTTTTGGTACGGCTGACCCTCACCTCGACCAATCCGCTGCTCTTTTTTGCAAAGATTTTGTCGTGACTGAGTCGTGACTGCTGGATGTCCAAATCATCAGGCAAAGGAGCCAAAACTCCACTATCAACCAGGACTCTTCATACTCATCGGCCCTCCAGAAATCACACCCACCAGGCTACATTACGACCGAAAAGAAATTCAGCTAAAAATGGAGAAAGAAAGGAAACCGAGACAAAATTTGATGCAAATCAAATTGAGTTCATTGGAACTTACCTTGTGATTAGGACACTTGTAGAAATCCCTGTCTAGATATTCATGGATGTCGGTCTGTGAGGTCCACTTCTTCACATACCGAACGTTGCATCGATCGCACTTGACGATGGGCAGGAACCTCGTGGGAACACGGTAATCCTTCTTCGTCCCTGAGCTCGAACAACGGGAGAAGCCACTCGCCATTCTCGAGCTCAAACAACGTCGCGACAGAGGAGATCGGGGCGGAGGACAAGGGATGAACTAGGGTTATAGAAGTGGGGAATTTGGGGATTTAGAAGCAGAGTACAAAACGCAGGGGGCGGGGGATATTTACACTCGCGGAGGCTAACTACCGTAACGGAATGAAGCAGGAGGGGCTACATACAAGTTTCCAGGACAGCTGCTGTACTGCAACTGGGACCCACGTCCACGTGTCGTCCGCGTCAGCTCAAATTAGACGGCAAATATGTTTTTGGACTAAATCGAGTCGAATTAACGAGTACACGGGTAAAATTCTGCAAATTCCGAGTACGAGGACTAAATCGAGTCAGCTGGACAAGTACAGGGACTGTTAATGTATTTAACTCAAGAAAAAACTTCCTCGAGTCTCCTACTCCCGTAATTATTACTTCCCTAATCATCTCCAAACAATTCGCAAATTGCTCCGTCCAGCACGCGCTCCTCCTCCACTTCCTCCATCCTGGAAAGCTGGACGACCACTTCCTCCTCCACCATTCGCGCCTCCAAGATCCTACCCCGAACAGGCAGAGACGCGGCCCAAAATCCTCTCCTTCCGACCCAGCGCACCACCCCCATCCCACGTTCTCTCCCAAATCCCAGTGGAGACTGCCACCGCCGCCGCGCGCCATGGGACTCGACCATGTCTTCGCCTCTGGAGCACCCGACTCCCGTCCTCCTGCAACGGTGCCCAAGCAGGGCACCGGGGACGGGAATCCCGTCGTCCCTCGAACTCTGCAACACGCGCTCATCCGACGAACTCTCCAATGGCTACTGCCAGTACCGCTCACGCCATGGGACCCGACCATCTCGCTGCGTATGGAGCACCCGGCGCTCGTACTCCTGGAGCAGTACCTACACAGGGCGCGGCAACGGAAAAGCCATGGCTGGTGACCAGCAGCTGCCGCGCGTGTGGACCCTAGGCGGACAGCGCAGCCTCCGTAGCAGACGGTTGCAGGTTTGCCGACCCTCTCCTCCATTGATAGTGGGCTGGCACCTTATCCCCCACCTCTTCGTCAAACCACGCGGGTCTCTGCGCAGCTCCGACATCTGCTGCCACTGAAGCCTGGCATGTGTTCGATGATATTCCAACAAGGTAAAGTTCCCTTTTTCTTTCATTTTGGTCTCAGTTTTTCGGTGAGATTGCAATAGTGAGTCGTTACTTATTTTTTTTATGCCCATACTCTCGCCCTGCTCTAAGATTGTTGCTTGTGTGCTAGAATCGAGTACCTCTTGGATGTGTTAAGATGCTTAGGAGGGAAGGTAAGATGAGCTTGCTATGTTAAGGTAGTTAGGACTTTGCTAGGCACAAGGGGCAGAATCTCGATTCACTGATTATTGCCATCGAGTGTACTCCAGCTACAATACATGTCCATGGCATTATCTTACAGAAGTAAACTTAAAAATCTGCTTTGTTACGTGAACTATAGCAGTGGTAGTTCGTGTTGATTGGCATTTTTTTACGGTTACATGACTGCAAGCTTAAGGATTGTCTGATGATTACTTTGCTAATTTTTCTACTTTGTTTTTTTATCTTTGTTGTGATATAACGTGATCTGTAGGTGTCATACTTGTTTTGGACACCATAAATCCTAGACATTGTGATCTTCCGTGCTCCCTTAGCTCTTCAGGTATATGATGACTTCCAGTCTCTCTAATTTATTTTCCAATAATACATAGTGAATTTGATATTTCAAATGCAATGTTGTGGCAGGCTATGGGCTACAGCTCGGGCGATGTGTTCGTCAAGAGAGTTGGGTCAAGGGAGGGGCTTATTTTCGAAGTAAGCTTTTATCATAATGGTAGGGCTCTCTGTTTGTTTTTTTGTGTTGCTATTACTATGCTCTACCGGTGCACGGAGGAGGCGCATGGAGCAGGCCGTCATCGCCATGGCTCTGCTCTGTTATGGCCCTTTTGTGGCAGTGGCGATGGGGAAGAGACGTGTTGTTCTATAGCCAGTAAATTCGCAAGTCCAGAACTGTGTCGGTGAGAGTAGAAGTCGGCCGGCGGCATGAACCTTGCCCGTGAGGTTGCTGGAAGGGCACTGCTTTTCATTCATGCTACTCTTGTGCGGAGGCATTTTACCAGCTCCTAGCAGGCAGCAACAACAGCTTGCCGAGTTATCTCATACCCATTTATCCAACTCTTCGATGTGGATTCTGAAGGTTTTATGTTGTTGATAAAGTAGTTGGCTGTGTGGGTCAGTGCATCACCATGTAACTGTATCCCTTGGCTTTGTTATTTTAAAATCATTTGCAATTATGAGAAAGTTAGAGATGAACACCAACTTTGTTTGGTTTTTGGATGCTTAATTGTGTTACGGGATGCAAAACATAAAGTTCTTATGTGAATCTAACATTTTGTTGGTGGAAAACATTGTGTTCTTATGTTGTCAGCTTTGCTATTTAGTATTCAGGTTGATATTTCAATGCAGACTCTCTTGCCATAATAAATCTAGAGATTTTTTAACAAATTTTGCTGTAAAAAAAAGAGTGGACTGCATGATTAAGCATGGCCAAATTTATGTTTGGAAAATTAAGATGTTATTACGATTGTTTTTTCGAAAAGCCTACTACAGTTGTGATCATTGTATCGATTTATTTAATACCCGTTGCAACGCACGGGCATTTTGCTAGTAATCCTAATAATGTATGTTACCGACATAAGGCTACATTATGTTGAGGATAGTTGTTTTTAGTCCAGTCCTTGTATATAGTCTTCTTCCATCTTATGAACTCTGTGAAGTCAGTGCTACTATTTACAGGCAAATGAGAGTACAGGCAAATGAGAGTACCATCACGCTATTTGGCATGGTTTTAGTGGTATTTGTCTCTGTTTTTTTTGTGTTTAGTTGCGTATATTATTCCCACGGGTGGTCCGGTGGTGTATGGTTATCAAATCCTTGGAGCAACCGTAGATGGCTGTGTAATATTCAGTACCTACAGATGTAATAAAACAGAGTCTGGTTTGTACCAGGAATTGTGCAATAAAATTGTGAATCATCTTAATCTATATACGATTAAACAGAGCAAAATTTAATTTCTCCTTCTTTAGAATAGGCATACAATGCCCTGTATGGTACAATTGAGCTAAATGTGCTGGAAACATCACCATAGTCAAAAGCCTCACCTTTCTACACTCTTGGCCCTGAATGTACAAGCTCTCGAAACCCGGCAATCGCAAAGGGCCTAGAAGATAGTCTGCTCGCCGAGCTCCTGCCCCGCCATTCCTTCCCTTATCACCTTATCGAAGAACTGCTCGAGTGTGTCGGTGCCATAGCTCGGCGTCATCTCGTCGCTGTACTCCCCGGTCTCCGGGTCCAGCACCAGCATGCTCTCTGATGCATAGTACCTCCCGATCTTGCCGAACTCGGCAGCGTCCTCCAGGGCCGGGAACACCTTGGCCAATCCATCGAGCACCCAGATGACACCATCCATGATCTGAATTGGCACCTTGATGAACTTGGGCTCACGCCCGAGCAGCCGGAACAGCATCTCCCCCTGCTCCAGTGGAGTGAGAGCCTTCCCCGGCCCTCCAATTGGGAGTACCTTGTTGGCCTTGTCCTCGTCGAAGATGCAGTTGGCGATGAAGGAGGCGAGATCCTCCTCACTGATGGGCTTGCAGGCACAGAGCTTGCCGTCGCCGAACATGACGTAGGGATTGCCCTTCTTGACGACCTCGACCTGGCCGCCGAGGCTCTTGAAGAAGGCGGTGGGGCGGACGATGCTGTAGGTGAAGGCCGGGTCCCGGGCCGCCTCGGCGGCGAGCTCGTCCTCGAACTTGAGCTTGGCGCGCTGGAACTCGAGGAGCGGCTTCTGGACGCAGACGGCCGAGAGGAGCACGTAGTGTGCTGCGCCGAGGCTACGCGCGGCCTGCAGAGTGTGGAGCGAGGCGCGGTAGTCGACGCGCCACGAGTCCTGCACCCCGCCTCCGCGGCTAGCGAGGCAGCAGACCGCGGCGTGGATCGGGCCGTATTCAGAGAGGTCGGCGCGGAGGGCGTCCGGTTCGGTGACGTCGGAGAAGACGACGCGGGCGGGGGCGAGGTCGGCGACGACATCCTCCTGGGAGTTTTTGCCGCGGATGCCGCTGCGGGGGCGGGCGACCGCGAGTACGGGTGGCCGCGGCGGAGCAGCTCGCGGACGACGAAGCGGCCGATGTAGCCCGTGGCGCCGGTGACGAGGACGGTGGTCTCCGAGGGGGCTAAGGAGCGGAAGGGCTGGGCCGCAACCGGGGAGGGGACCGGCGGGGACGTGGCAGAGGCGGCGAGGATACAGCCCCGGCGGCGGCAAGCCTTGGCGGTAGTGACGGGGAAGGAGATGAAGCGGGGAGAGAGGCGAGGAACAGAGGTGGAGGCGGGGGCCGTGGCGGTGGTGGGGAGGCGGGAGGAGAGGAGCAGCGCCGCCATCGTGCTCGACGAAATACGGGGCGCGGAGGGCGACGTGGCCACGGGGAGAATCGGTATCGACTATCGAGTGTGGGGAAGAATCCGGCGAGCGTTTGTGGTGGTGGCGGGGCGAGGCAATCCGGGCGTGTGATTTTTCTTCGAAGACGATGGATGGATTAATTGGTCTCGGCGAACGTCGACACTGGGCTCAATTTCTTTTCAGCCCACGGGCCTAACTTCCTCGGACTCATTAGCCCAGCCATCCTTTTCAGAATCTATAAAACGGACTCGCTCCTACGGCAGTCGGAACCCTAGCCTCACGAGAGAGACGGCCGCCATTTTCTTTCCGCAGATCTTGCTGGCTCTTGTCGTTCCTTCTCATGGCGCCCTCTCGTCGTTTTTTTCTATCGGTTTCGATCCTTTTGTTGCTCTATCCTGTCGTGCCTGTGATTCCTCGTTCATCTCTTGGGGATTGGGATTCTTTGCGATTCGTGATCGTTTCTGTGCCTTGTCGCTAAATTCGTGATTTTTCCTTCTCTCTGGGGAGAGGTTTTTCGTACGCGTTTTTGAGATGAGATGCATTGGCCGGTGATGACAGCTATTGGTGTGAGCCTCGGTAACTATTGTGCGTACCGGGTTAGTGTTACTCGGGTTACCGATGGCAATGATCAATGTGCCAAAATGCTAATCTGAGGCCAAATTGAGATGTCGCTGCTCAGGAACTGCTAACCTCACTGGCCGGCGGAAGAAATTTTATGTGAAATAGCTATGGGGCCCGAAAGGAGATTTTCCTCCCAATCTACACTAAACCATTTAATAATCGCGATGCAACTCACGCACTCAGCGTCCTATCTGAACGAGCAATCCTTGGTGCTATTGAGAATTCGATTTCGATGGCATGGCATACATACTTTCTCCTTGCAGGGCATTGTTCCAATGTCCAGCGGATGTTAATTCCGATTCCGTCATAGCTGAAAACGAAATCTATTTACCATGAAGCAGAGAGCAGGGAATCAGCATGCAATCAACGCATTAAACTTACACTATCGTGTGTGGGATTTAGAAGAAAAAAGAAGAGGAATTGCAAATAATGTAAGATAGTGCCGTAAGCTACTATGGTGTGTGGGATTTAGACATCGGCACGCCGCGCCCTGGGTGGGAATTTCTGTGAATATAGCCTTTTTTTGTTTTAGTGACATAAATTTTGTAAGTAGAAGTGGTGGCTTTGTTTGTATAATGCATGAGACATGCATGTTCGACAATTGAAGCTTACAAAAATTTAGAATGTGAGCTTTCTAGAGCTATTTGTTCTAAAATGATGAACCATGTGACCTAATAAACATAAATGACGAAAAGAAGTCCATTTGGTCTAATATGATTTCTTAAACATCTGAATTGCATCTCTTGTTCAAAACTCAAGTGTTTCAGTTAAACATAAAAAGTGTTGCTTCAACTCTTACCTTGTCTCAAGAAGGACCTACCTGTGGCATGTCATTGCTAAACTGAAAGATAGTAAGAGGATAGAGAGCACAAATGCACATAGAGAGCAAGTAAGTATATGCAATAAATAAATGGTGTAAGAAGCCATTCTACTCATCTACATTACCAGAGCAAAAGAGCTTCAAAGTACATAATCAAGAATAATCAAAATTAAGTCATGGCTTGCTATACTACTACACAGACTACGAAGCAACAAACAGATAATGCTTGAAACAAAAGGGACATCCAAAAAAAGGAGAGGAAGAGGATGTGCTTTAAACATGACATCGATCTAATGTGAATCTACCATCAGTTGTGAATCGATCGGAGGGAGTAAATGCTTAAGTTGTTTCCGCTTGGGCCTGCACTTGCTCTCGGAAGGCTGCTGCACTGTCACGAAGTTTCCACTTGCATGAGACCTACAATAAACCACTTACCATGGTTAGAAATATTATGCATGAAGCTGGTAATAATAGATTTAAAACGGAGGAGGTAACAATGGTTTGAAAGGCAAATACATGAAAATACAACTAATGCTAGAACTCATATGACTTAGAGTATCGATTGAGCAAGGGCGGAGCCGATCTGAATGGCAAGCGAGGGGAACAAACATCCGAAGTAGAGGGGAGGAGGCGAGAGGATAAGAGGAGCACAGAGAGGGCAGTACCTTGGCAGTGAAGGTGATGTTCTCAATCTGGTAGTTCAAGTTGTCCTCACACTCGATCATGGAGCCCCGGTAGACCTTGCCGGTCTTGAGGTCCACCGTGACCATGTGCCCCGCTGCCTCGTGCAGCAGCTTCATCGGGATCCCCAGGCTGCGGCTCATCTTGTCTCACCGAACAGGTAGCGAGAAAACCCTAGCTGATCAGAATTAGAACTTGACAACTGAGGATTTCATGAATGCTGCATTCATCGTGTCATGCTAAAAAATCTGAGGCAAATCTGATAGGCATAAACTTGACATCATTGACGATGTACATACAAATAATCTCTTCATAGTCACTCCATCCATGATGCAGGAAGAGTCTGACGCCTCAATTAATTAGACCTTAACTTCATCTTTCCATTATCTATAAGGTGTTAGCACATAACATCATTTTTATGTACATATCCTGTTATATGAGAACGTTATACATATATGCAAGACTATTTCTTAGAAGGAACAGATAAATGTTACACTTTATTTGCGCATTCTGTATATCTATCAAAAATCTGCATACAACATGATATAAACTACTACAACATGCAGTTTAGTATCATGGAATCAGTCAGCACATACTAAGGTCTTGGAAGTTTCTTTATGTTGCCATATCTCAAAACTAACCATCATCAGACTGTAAAGCTTGCCTCTAGGATGCATGTTTTTCCTTATAAAGGAATTCTAATGATAAATTTTGCATTTGAAATGTGGATATCATTTAATTAACATGTGAATTAAATTATAAAGGACATCTAAAACCCCACCAAAATGACGAATATGCAATACATTGATACACAAAATGACACAAAGGAAGTATTCATATGTATAAAAAAAATAACAGGAAGTGTAACACCATACGCCGCGCTCTTCGGTATTAACATAAGCAACTTGGTAAACCAAAAAGCTCACCTCCTGTCCAGCAGCATGATTATTACTTATATATATCTAAAGAAGTTGTTATTTGTGGTAAGAGAAAGCAGAAATCAGAGTCTATAGAAGGTATAGAGAGCATTTAATTCATACGTACCAAAGTGAAGAGTCGAGTCAGACCTGCAGGAGCATAAATATTTTTTACTTCAATTTCAAATGAGACAACAAATGTAATTGTTTCTAAAACTCCATATTACTTGTAAGTTCAACATCTGCACCACATAATCATAGTAGTAAGAAACTTTGGAGTTCATCGTTCTCTGAAAATCAAAATTGTTTGAGGACATGCCCTGAAAGAGGTAAGATAACAATATATAAGTAATCTCCACCTTTCCATTTCCTTTTTCAATTTATAAATTACATTTGGAACTTGAAAGCAAAATAGATGAGTGGAATTCTATGCAAAACAAAACATAATGTTTTTATGTTGTATTGGAATCATCCTGTAGAGTCATGGACATGAGTCTTAATTTCACGCAAGTGTGATGACGTGAAACACACGTTCGTTGGGAGACCCCAAGAGGAAGGTATGATGTAGTCAGCAGCAAGTTTTCCCTCAGAAAGAAACCAAGGTTATCGAACCAGTAGGAGCAGCAACTCTTCAGAAGGTTGTCAACGGCGCCAGAAAAATAGTGTTGTTGATGGGAGTCTGGACTGTTGACGTGGAATCTGCACACAACACAATCAAACTACTTTGCCCCAACGAAACAGTGAGGTTGTCAATCTCACTGGCTGCTGAAAACAAAGGATTAAACGTATGGTGTGGAAAATGAGTATTAAATTGCAGAGAATGAAAAAAGAACAGTTTGCAGTTTGTGGTTGTTTAATCAGTGTAAAAGAATGGACCGGGGTCCACAGTTCACTAGTGGTGTCTCTCCATAAAAGATAACTAACATGTTGGGTGAACAAATTACAGCTGGGCAATTGACGAATAGTGAGCGCATGACAATGCATATACATGACATGTTGACTACTATGATATTTAATTGGGCATTACGACATAATACATAGATCGTTATCCAACAGCATCTATGACTAATAATCCACCGCCGGGTTGTCATCCGAGTTCCCCATTGGAAATTAAGTTGCAAGCAACGGATAATTGCATTAACTAAAGTGCGTAATGTAAACAAACACATATGTCCGTGGACATAGCATCGTTAGGTTAACCCTAGTGGCAACAGCACATCCACAACCTTAGAACTTTCTGTCACTGTCCCAGGTTAAACGGAGACATGAACCCACTATCTAGCATAAATACTCTCTCTTGGAGTTACAAGCATCTACTTGGCCAAACCATCTACGAGTAACGGAAAGCATGCAAGATCTTAAATAACATATAAGATAGATTGATAATCAACTTGACATAATATTCAATATTCATCAGATCCCAGCAAACACAACATGTAGCATTACAATAATATGATCTTGATCATGTAGGGCAGCTCACAAGATCTAAACATGATGGCACAAAGTGGAGAGACAACCATCTAGCTACTGCTATGGACCCGTAGTCCAAGGATGAACTACTCACGCATCACTCCGGAGGCAGGCATGGCGATGTAGAAGCCTCCGGTGACGATTCCCCTCTCCGGCAGGGTGCCGGGAAGAGGTTCTGAACCCTCCCGAGCTAGGGTTGATGACGGCGGCGTCTCTGGAACTTTTCGTGGATATTTGCTCAGGTACTTAGGGTTTTCGCGTCGGGAGGAATAAGTAGGCGAAAGGGCGGCGGCTGGAGAGGCCCGTGGGGCCCACACCGTCGCCTCTTTGGTCCGTCAGATGAGTTCTGGTAAAATAGGGACTCCCTGTAGTTTCGTCCAATTCCGATAATATTTCCAGACTAGCTTTTCTGGAATACAAAAACAGCAGAAAACAGGAACTGGCACTTCGGCATCTTGTTAATAGGTTAGTCCCAAAAAATGTATAAAAGTGATATAAAGTAGATGCAAAACATGTAGCAATTGGTATAAAACAAGCATGGAACATCAAAAATTATAGATACGTTTGAGACGTATCAAAGTGCTGCAAATTGCTCTAATGTGCTGATTACTTTTTTCATTTGTAGTACTCCCTCTGAGAGGGCAGCTACCTAGATGACAGTAATGATAATGGAGATATATATAAATAGGGAACATCTTGATCTCTTAAGTACATGGATAGCAAAACTGCGAATAGCTAATCTGACAACTTGAGCTTTATCAAATTGACTGGCTAAATTTCAGAAGAAGAAAATTACCTCAATTATTTTACGCAGCTGTATTACAAACAAAGTCGATTAGTAGCGTATTACCAAATGGTTGGCACTATATTTTCAGTCAAATGACTTCATTGCAGTTTCCATGGACCTCGTGTGGATGTGGCGATGCATGGGCATATGCAGCTCGTAGGTGTTACTCACTGCAGCTAATTGCAGAGGACCCAGGTCCATGTCCACTTCTGCACGCAGCAATTCACCATGACCGCACCTAGAGGGAAAACATGGAAAATTAAATTGATGGTGGCCGGCAATGAATACTTCATGGCATCCCTACAGTGGATGAATCATGGATGTTGGCGCTAAATCAATGGCCTATTCCAATCAAATTAGACACCGTTAAACCTGAAGCCACCTTCATCTTGACAGTGCCAACTCCTGATTGTCGCAAGAGAAAGAAAAAGCCTCCGGAAGCAAAATGCAGGAATCGTTTCATGCATCTTTTTGTATGTATGGTGTACAGATATTTGCAAACCCATTATTAGCACCTTAGATACATATAGAAAGTCCTGTGAACATCGCCATAGAAAGTGACATGTTTGTGTAATTCAGCACATAACTGAATGAAAGGGAAAATGAAAACGAACAGACGGTGAAGAAGAGAACACACCGACCTCGAAGATTCCACAGCTGGTCGAAGGAGTACTCCTGGAACGCCGGCAGCTCGTAGGCCTCCCCCTGGTCCTCATCCGCTGCACATAAAAGTAGGTCTAATCAGATTTCTCGAATTCACCACGGCGCCCGCAGAGGAAGACGGTGGAGCAGAGGGAAGAGGGGTGAGAGGCTGCACGACAGGAAGCGGCGATGAGGAGGGGTCGGAGGAGGAAGAGGAGAGCGCGGCGAGCGGGACGCGGGAGGGGTCGAGCGGATGTTGCACGGGCGTCAGTGGCCGGCTCCCGTGTCGGTGGCAAGCGACATCCGGGGTCCGCGTCGGTGGTGGAAGGCGGCGGCCGCCCTCGTGGGGGAGGACTCGGCGGTGTTCCGCCTCGGCGACCAGCGCGTCGCCTCCTCGGCGCGGTCGACGGAGGCCCGGAGTGGGGCCGGGGAGAGGAGGCGGGGGCGCAGAGGGGAGGACACCGGCGTCTGGCGGTGGTGGTGGAGGAGGGGCGGTGGAGCTGCGAGTTGGAGGGGTGGTGGAGCTGCGAGGTGGAGGCGGAAGTGGGAGGCCATGGTGGGGAGAGCGGAGCGGCAGTGGGAGGGCACGGTGGTGGGAGTGGGAGGCGGCCGGCGCGGCGTGAGGCGGGGAGTGGTCGGCGGCGGAGGAGAGAGCGGTGGGAGAGGGAGGAGAACCGGATGGGGAATTGAGGATAAGGAATCTAGGGTTAGGGTTTGGCTTGATATACAGAGGGACCGAATTGCAATTTCTGGAAAGTATAGGGACTTTTTGCAAAGTTACGATGACACGGTTCAACACTATAGCATCTACAGTACCCGGAGCGCGGATTTGCGCGTCTTTAATATACTTAGTAATACAGAAGGACCGAATTGCAATTTCTGGAAAGTATAGGGACTTTTTTGCAAAGTTACGACGACACTGTTCAACACTGTAGCATCTACAGTACCCGGAGCGCGGAGAGAGCGCGGATTTGCGCGTCTTTGATATACTTAGTAATAATTGGACGCAGCCATAAGGCAAAAGCTCACCCCAACAGATATAAAAATAAACTACAATAGGACATGGAGAGTGAATATTAACCATACCTTGTTATGACTAATCAGGTAGTCGTACAATATTCTCCTCCCAAACCACAGCCATCTTGTTGGTAGCCAAAGAGTAAGCAATAGTTGTGCCAGAATTCATAACTTGGCATGTAACAATTGAATTTAGTTTTAGATACTTCTGATATAGAAAATGACACTGAAAATGAACACCCAGCAGATCGCATCCCAACAGATTGCATCCAAATTCGGATCCACATAGATGATACTCCCTCCGTTTTTAAATATAAAATGTTTTAGCATTTTTCCAAATTCAGTTGTATCTACATGTATCTAGACACGTTTTAGTGTCTATGTTTACTCATTTCTATCCACATCTAGACAACATATGAAATGGCTAAAACATCTTTCTTTTTTTTGAACCATGCAAGAGCGTTGCATGTAATAATATAGAAGAAGAAGAAGAAGAAGAAGGCTCGACGAGCCGAAGTTTTACAGAGCTGCTGGGAACCAGCAAAAGGAAGAAGAACGACCTAGTAGAGATCAACTAGTACGACCTGACTGCTCCCAAACTACCGAAAACAGAGTGACTGCCTAAAACTAAAAAACAACAAGACACAAACAAGAACTACAACGACCACTCAAAGAGAAAGGTATAGGTAAATCCGTCCTCGGTGAGAAACATGTGACCCTTGCTCGCCAGGTTCCATTGCCTAGCTTCGTTCATTATCTAATCGAAGAGGACGTTGATCGGCTTGCAAGTCTTCTCAAAAACTCAGTTATTTCTTTCAGTCCAAAGAGTCCAGGCCGTTAGCATTATTAGATCGATCTACTCGTGAAAAGAAATCTCAAACGGCCGACCGAGCGCGATAAATTTGACAAAATTCGTCTAAAAATGATGCAAAGTTCGGAAAAAATTTAAGAAGCTAATGTCCACGAAACTCAAAACCGATTACGGGAATGAACCTACTCTTCGACACACACATATTTTATGTTCAAAATATTTTGAATCAAAGTATATATTTGCGTATACTAGAGAGTATTATACGAAGCAGTATAAGTAAGGGGAACGTTACCTGACCACTCTGACACATCCCACATGGGATCGCTCATGCGAGGGAGAGGCACGAGGGGCTCTCCTCAGCCTAGCCCTGTTAAAACGGCCGATTCGGCCGTTCCTACTCAGCCTAACCCAAAGTGCTTTAATGTCCATGCACATGCAGGCACGTGGGCTGGTCAGACAACCAAATGGCCGAAATTTGGGAACTCGTGGGCTACCAAACACGCCCCTTGTCTCCTTGTTCCGCGGTCTCACGGCTGAGCTTCTCACGACTCGAGCTGCAGCAGCTACTGATCCGTGTAGTCATTCTAGAAATCCTAAAGAGCTGCCAGGCGCTACCGGATGTTACACGGCGCTTGTTGGGGAGAAGATCGCACAACGAAGCTACGCGCGCACACACACAGGATCTAGGAGACGATTTAAGGGGAAACGGTTTATGTCCGTTAAAAGAAGGGTTATCCGAGATCTGAACTCTGTACAAAAACACTCTCTCTCATTAATCGGAAGGCAGAACAACTGTCATTAACCTAAACAAAACTTAAAGTGTATATACTCCTCCAGCGGAACTTGCATTGGCTACCTATCATGTCCTTTGGAGTACACACATTGTCGTCTCATTCCATACTCTATGATGACAATGAGGGGGGAAAGGCTGTTGAGTCTGAGTTGGTACTGCCACTGGATTGACTCTAAACCGGCAATGCAGTAGATGTTGCCCCCTTGGTGAGCTCGGCATGCATCACATACATCTTCAAAGCATCTAGGTCCTTCTCGCTGATTTGGGTGTTCTTGCACCCGGGCTTAGCTGGTTGCCTGCTTCCTCGAGTTTCCATTCAAACTCCAGCCGCACCTATTTTGCAGAATTCGACATCTGAACTTGATATGTCTGCCCATACGAGATGAGGTGGGAAATCCGTGATCTGCTCATGGTGACGAGCTTCTTCACTGCAGTGTTTCCATCCTTCGTCATTACCATCACAGGTCGCTCCAAAGACGGATCCCCTCCAAAGGCGGCTTCGTTCATTGCAGCCGCAATTTCCTCCCTCACCGCAACCCCTTGAATGACTTCGTATTGCGGATCCTACTGGATGAGACGCTTCCATCCATGTGCTCGACAATTCTTCACTATCTCTTACATCACAGAGCGTCTCATCAACGGCAGCTCTGCCAAGGCTCAGAGAGTTGATGCGATCATGTCACGGAAGTGCTGCATCCCAATCCTCGCAACCTCTCCTGGAATCTCCTCCACTAGTCTTCGAGATAGCTCTAGCAACGCTTCCGCGCTCTCCAACTCTGGTATGGTAATTTTCATCAAGCCCGATCGGGATTCGCCCGATACATGGATGGTGCAGCAAAGCACCTCCAATGTAGGGTTTAAACTTGGCCTCGTGATGAAGTACGCACCAGAGTAGGCGGCGGCGGCGTGTCCAGCGCGTCTACTGGTCGACGGAGGGAGAGAGGATGGCGTGGTTCGGGGTGGGAAGGAGGGGCGTGGTGGTGGCCAGGTTTGGGGTGCGAGGAGGGAGAGTGGCCGAGAACGTCATTCTCTCGGATAAGTCAAGAAGGCCTATAACTAGTTTTTGTCCAACTTCAATTAATAATTGAGCCTTGGACATGATTTCCCTACGATTTTGCCAATTTAAATTGACTAGCAACGCACGTATCATAATTTATTATAATATAAATATGTTTTTAATCTGTATTTGTTTCAGACAGTTATTTTACGGAGCCATTTAAATAGATTTCTTGATAAAAAATTGAAATCAGACCAAATATTTTCAGAGAATTATTTCACTTGCTCCTTCCAATTAGCAATGGTGATATACGAATAGGGTGTTTGTTATTTTTCGGGATTGTTTATAATTTATCTTTTTTCTCTTGTGACCCCTTGTGGAATGGGAGAGTAATATCTGCATCGTTCGAACCGCATAATCGTTAACTCCAACACTGACGACACCTATTTTTTTGCCGAAGAATTCTCATCAAATTCGACCGATGTCGACATGGATGGTGGATAGGACGACTGACAAAAAAAAGACTTGAAATAATATCTTCACATCCATTTTTCCTTCATCCTCGTGCGTCCACTAACTTCTTCAAATTTCACACTTCACATGAGATTCTTTTCTTTTTCTTATGGACATTAGCAGATTTCTTAAAAAAACTCAAGCACGTGCAACACACGTCTTTATTTAAAGAAAAGGTACATGTACAGACCGACCTTTTGAACCGACCTTTCGAACGTTGACACCCCTCAGACAACTTTAAAAATTACTTCGTATTTAAAGAAATGTGACAGTTAGAGAATTATGGCATATCTTCATAAGAAATATAATTGTAATATTGCTTTTCATTCGACCAATCTTATCAACGTGTTTGTACATTAATAGTAAAAGTCATATAAGCTTTGTCGGACATCCAACGAATTCGAGATCCAATCTTAGATGAATAATAAGATTTCTTGAGAAGAACTAAATTCATGCCTGAAACAACAAAATATTTCTTAAGTTCTGGAGTGTGAGAAGAAAGAAAACAAAAGGAACATTTCAGGGCTATTTCATGTAGCATTGAAAGTCTCGATGATTTTATCAGCTTCCTCAACAGTATTCATGGTAATAAACCAAAATCCACAGCTTTGGCCAGACTATCCCTTGTATATGACCTGAAGTTTAAGAAAGCAACATCAAATCTATACTTCAGCTTTAAAAATGCAAACTGAAGACATATATGATCGAAAGAAGATATACAGAAGAATTATGGTTGTTTCGGGATAATATACAACTCTTGGCTTCAACGGCCAGGAACTTCTTCCAATAGCCCTGTCCAAAAGCCTAGATTTGTTAAAACTCTTCTTTCAACTGTATCTATAACATGGAAGAACAAGTACAAATGATGTGAAATGTGAGATAAGTTTTCTAGTAGGAGTAAATGTACAAAACAATTATTTGACAAACTAATGCATTTCAGTGTTTTTTGTACAACAGTTGGAAATATCTTAAAAATAAAGATGACTATTACTAAAAAATTCATTCGTATCAGACAATATTGCATTATCACCCAAGCTACAACTGCAAAGCCAAATGGAGGTAGCTTCTGACGATTAGTATTGCGTTGCAGCCACTATCTCAAGCATTTTACACAAAGAATAAGAAAACATGGCATTTCTTTGCTGCTAGAATTCAAGAGAGGTTCCTCAATGTTAACTTTCTGCATGATCCTTCTCAAGCTTGCCATCAGTTCGCCATCTCCATAAATTGCTGCTCCAATGATATAGGTGATTCCATTCAGATCATCAACCAATTCTTTCCTTTAATGCTCTTCTAATGTTTCTTTTTTCCTCCAAATATTTCAGCTTATTTACTACGTCAGGATGCTCCTTTGCCTTCTGTACCATCTCTGCAGTTGTTTCAGCTTTGAGTTTCTCAAGAGCATGCTTCGAATTGCTCCACTGTTCTTTCTGTACAACTAATTTTATTTGCTGGTCCTCAAACTCTCTTTTCGCAAAGTGCAATGAGCATGTGTTTCGAAAAACTGCCATGCTCTTGGATGATATTTACAGGATTCAGATTCTCTGCAAAGCCGTGGAGTTGCTGGACCTCAAGTTGAACTTCTGCAAGATGCTTTATGTTAAGCTGAACAGATTCAACAATTAGTTGGATGTCAGCAATAGCATTTTCCTTGTGGCTTTCTGTTAAGCTGAACAGATTCAACAATTAGTTGAATGTCAGCAATAGCATTTTCCTTGTGTATTTCTCAACCTCCGACTTGATAAAACCAACACATCAAGCTTTCGAATCAGATTATCTTCTTCCAGTACATCGTGTTAATTTCGTAGGATGCTCTAGGCTAGATCTTAACTGGTAGAACCTTTTGGGATTCGTCTATATCGTGTTCGAGATGGAAACAGAGAGCGAGAGGAAGGGAGTTGGGTACGTTCTCCTTGCGCAGATGAGCCCGGTGTGCCGGCCATGGCCGAGGGTGGGCAGTGGCGGCGGTGGAGCTTCCCGTCGCTACTGCGCGTTACCTAGATCGGTAGGGTTTGTGTCGGTGGGGTGTGCGGCACGCGACGAACCTCGTAGTCTGTGCCGGCGGCCCCCACCTGTCTTTATAGCGTAGCGCGACAGGGGCCCACCAACCATTGGTTCGGTTGGGCGCCCCCATCAGGGCGCGTATCAAGGTTCCGTTGCGGCCGTTGGACACGCACCGGAGGAGATCAACCTAACATTCTCCCCCTTGATCTCAACTTTTTCTTTTAACTATGTACCTTTTACTTTACTCGTTTCATCACATATCAGTACATAGAGCATGTTTCATCGTCACAGCTCAATTGCCGATAGAATCAGACAGCTACAATATACCTCTTTGTTTTGAAACAGATTCTGTTCCTTTTCGGGCCTCTTATGATCCAGAAATCATAGGCTTTCCATTAAACCCATGTCGGCTACGTGTTCCATGAACACACTAGGTGGTAAGTCTTTCGTAAGCGGATCCGCAAGCATATCCTTTGTCCTTATATGCTCGAGACGTATAGTTTGATCCTGGATTTTATCTTTCACAACATAATACTTTATCTCTATTGGTTTGGTAGCATTACTCGACTTGTTGTTGTGAGCATAGAATACCGCGGGCTGGTTGTCACAGTACATCTTTAGTGGTTTGTCAATACAATCTACCATTTTCAAGTCGGGTATAAATTTCTTTAACCATATCACCTGACCTGTGGCCTTATAACATGCTATAAATTCTGCATACATCGTGGACGATGCAACTATTGACTGTTTAGAGCTTCTCCACGAAATAGCCCCTCCAGCGAGAGTGAACACGTATCCTGACGTGGATTTCTATCATCTTTGTCTCCTGCAAAATCTGCGTCTGAATGACCTCTTATCTCTAGGGAATCAGATCTTCTGTATGTTAGCATGAGGTCCTTTGTGCCTTGCACATAACGCAATGCTTTCTTTACCATCTTCCAGTGCTCCATGTCTGGATTCTCTTGATATCTACCGAGTACCCCGGTGATAAAAGCTAAGTCAGGGCGAGTGCACACTTGTGCATACTGTAAGCTTCCAACAGCCGAAGCATATGGTATTGCTTTCATTTGATCGATCTCGTATTGGTTCTTGGGACATTGGAATTTCCCAAAACTATCGCCCTTGACTATAGGAGCAGGTGTGGCACTACTCTTATGCATATTATACTTTTTAAGAACTTTTTCTAAATATGCCTTTTGCGATAGTTCTAAAACTCCATTTTTTCCTGTCTCGGTGAATTTCTATGCCCAAAACATATGATGCTTCACCAAGTCTTTCATATCAAAATTTGAGGATAAGAACTTCTTTGTTTCTTGTAGCAGACTAACAACACTGCTAGCAAGCAAGATATCATCCACATACAAGAAGTTATGATCCACATACAAGATATCAGTCTCTCACATCACCACTGCCCCCTTCATCAGCGGCTACGGCAAGACTCCCCAGCGGCTGGTCCATGGCGGCCGCCCTTCCCCAGCTGCCGGCTCCCTGTAGGCGCGCTGGTCCATGGCGCCCGCCCACCCCTCCTCCCTGCCGCTGGTCCATGGCGCCCCCCTCCTCCCGCCGTCACGCCGATCCACACGCAGCACCCCCTCCTCCCGCCGGCGAGCTGGTCCATGGAGGCCTCCTCTCCTCAACTTCTCCTCCCGCAGCCCGAAGCTGACACCTAAGGAGTCGACCTCGCCTCACTTTTCCCCGACGCTCTCCAGTCTCGCCATGCACCCGTTGGCCGCCACCAGCCTGGTCCGCAGCCACAGCTCCACTCCGGCATCCATGGATGAGCTACTTCTTCTCCAACGGATCATCAGCACTGGCGACCGCGCGTCCTTGGAGGGATCCGGCAGAGGCTCCCGGAGTGGATGCCGGATGCCCCTCCCCACCTCGACTACGGCTGGAGGGCGACAAGTGCTCGTCGAGACCCGCAGTCAGCGACCCCAAGAAGCAGACCAAGGACGCGCTGCTTGCTTTCCTTGTAACCTTCTCCAAGAATTTCCAAAAGGTACTGGTATTTCGGTTCAGAGCCAGCCAACTGTGTTTCACTGCATATGCACAGGAAGGCGAAGGCACTGCTTTGTGTTGAAATCACAATAAGCATCTGATGAAAGCTGAATAAAGAAATGTGTTTCGAACACTCATGAAAATTGAATAAGATTACCTTGTGAAATATCTCTCATGATGGTGGTACTTGTTTGTGTTTTATGACCAGTTTGCATAGGAACAGGTCTTAGTCGGCCTGCAATTTGTTGCATCTGATACGCATCATTCCTGTGCAGCCAATTGGATTCGTCATCGTATGTGCTATTATTCTCCTTGTTGTGGGGGTTGTGTTCATATGATCGAGAGGAATTTGGTATATTTGATAAGCCTGCAAGAAAAATGCATCTCCACATTAGTCATTGTATTTTAACCTTTTGCAAGCTTAGAACATGCAATCCAATTTTTCATGGTACAACACCACCTGCAATAGATATCTGTTGTAGTTGGGTGACACCCGATTGTCTCGTAGCTGGTGTGTCCGACACAGTGTTAGTGTAGTGACGTTCAGTAGTGCAGTTGCTGATTATTTCTGCTCGCGGTATTGGCGTTGTTGGCTTAGTATTCGATCCTTATTTTGTGCATAGCGCTCCCTGTCCCTTTGCCTCCTTCTTTCTTTAGGGTCTACATAGATGTAATAAGCTAGTTAGGCAGAGGAAGTAGGAGTGTATGTACTTAGTTGATCATCATTACCAATGGACATGGATCGACACCGGTGTTTGTGTTTCATTTTACTGGGAAATGGACAGTTCATTTTCATTGGCTTGACGCCGTTTTTTCATAATAACATCTTTATTTCGTGCATAATATTCTCTCTTCCTCTGCCTCTTCAATTCCGTAGGGTCTGTATAGATACATTCGACAAGTTAGCACATCAGCAATAGCATTGTTGAGCTTAATAAAAAACAGCAGGAGTGGTTTCTGATAGTTACCCAAGGTGCGTGTGGTATCATGAAATGGAGTGCACGAACCCGCGCCATTGGGAGATGACATGCCGTCGCCTTCCTGTGAATATGTAGGGTCTGCATAGATACAATCGGAAAGTTAGCACATCAGCAATTTCAGTATTCCTATTCCAAAAAAACAGTAGGGAGTGGGTGTTACTTATATCCTGAAATGGAGTTTGCGCACCCGCGCCATTGGGAGATGACGTGACTTCGCCTTCCTGTGAATATTTAGGGTCTGCATAGATACAATCGTAAAGGTAGCACATCAGCAATATCAGTATTCCTATTCCGAAAAAACTGTAGGGACTGGTTTTGATAGTTACCCAAGGAGTGGGTGTTACTTATATCCTGAAATGGAGTTCGCGCACCCGCGCCATGGGAGATGACATGTCGTCGCCTTCCTGTGAAAATTCATGTTATTAAATTTTAAAAACAACAAGTGTTTATTGTGTATGATAAAGATTGTAAAATGTATATTATGCTATTTCACAATTAAAGTATAATATATATCATCTTTCATGAACTATTCGATATGTCTTCAGGTGGTAGCAAGCCTCGATTAATCAAATCTGCAGCTACGAACTATTAGGCTCATGGACGATGAGGTTGCTCTTTTCTGGAAAGTGGTGTGCAGGCATTTGCAAGTTGAATCTCAGGTAAGCATCAATGTTTTTAAGTTTTCTATGTAAGCATCAGTGTGTTTAAGGATAGTGATGCATGTTTAGCTCATAATATTCCGTTGTTTATTTTACAGTAGCTATAGTTTATATGTATTGACAACAATGGAATAAGTGAATCGGGATTATTTGAAAATACCAGTAGTAGCAGTGACAAGTCAAGTTCTTTCACATAGGTTCAGGCACATTTTTGAAAATAGCAGTAGTAAACTGGTGGCTTAGTTCTTCAGTTTTTGTTGTTCATTTGCTGTAGTGTAGTATTATTGTGTATATCTTATCTTGGTAAAGAGCTTTTGATCAGGAAGTGGCGTCTGGCATTGTAAACAGCAGACGCCTCTATGTCGGTGCAAGTGTCCATCCTTTACCATAACCTTTGTGGTTTGGTCTGGGATGGAAATACCCATTTGCACTGCCTTGATTTAGTTGCGTGAGTGATTTTAAACGGGTCTTTGAGGGATTTGTCACATACTTCTCTTCTGATACGTTTCTGTCTCAAATATTGTTCATCAGCATTCTTTGTATTTAACACATTGTCTTGATCTGGTTGGTTGTTCATCAAGCATTGGTTTCATGATTCTAGAACCGTGGCTGCCAATTTTTATGTTTCACAATTGAACTGGAGCAGTTATCATCATGTTGCAAGTGGTGTGGTAGCTTGGCCCAAAGAAGATGAAACTACATGTGATGTGTTGAAAATTTTCGTCGGAATTAATAACTTCAGAATTACTCAAAGAAGATGAGACTACATGTTTTACAGTTTTAATTTGATTTTGTTGACCTGTCGAGGGTTTAAAACTTCAGAATACAATCTGAATTATGTGGAAGATTGACAGCAGGAGGAAGAGTAACTTGGCACCGTTTTTGATAGGAGCTGACGGCCGCCACTTGATGGCGTCATGGCGCGGTGCAGGGACGCGAGGGCTCCGCTCCAGCAAGACGACGGTGCTGCCGGACTCGCTCTAGCAAGATGACGGTGCTGCCGGACTGCGAGGGCGCCGTCCAGGACACCTCCTGCCGCCTGGCGGCGAGGGCGCCGTCGAACAAGACGCAGTTGCTGGCGGGCTGTTTGGGCGCCGTCGAGGAAGGTGCAGCTGTGTTGGGCGTCCCAGCAAGAAGACGGTGGTGCTCGCCGGCCGGCGTGGGCGCCGACCAGGACGGAGACCTCGCTCTGCCGCGGAAGAAGGCACCGGTGCCGGGCTGCGTGGGCGCGAGGAGACCTTGTGTAGCGCCGGGCGGGAGCGCGCCGTGGGAGTCGCCGTGCGGTGAGCGAGACCGTGGCGAAAGATTGATCAGTTTTCTTCCGTGGTTGTAGGAGTTACGATCACGGGTCGTGCATTTTCAAAATTTCTTTTGCGCCAGGAAAAAAAATCCTCGGTGGAGGTGAAGTATGATTCAGTCAACGTAAATCGGTACGTGCACACGGAAAATCTGACTGGTGGGGCTAAACCAGCGTTCATTAAGTTGTGCACACGGAAGATCTGACTGGTGGGGCTAAACCAGCGTTCATTAAGTTGTTCTGGTGGGGGTAAGCCAGCGTTTTATTGGTTCTGTGTACGAATTCCTGGGTGGCTTTAGCGGAACTGATGTTCGCTCTTTTATTAGTAGTGGAGATATAGAAGAGAACAATTTTACCACAACACCAAATTATAGTCGGGACAGTTCGACTAAAGCTTGCGAACGTTCAATCAACTTCCTCCCAAAGGAGAGTCGACATTACAAAAGTCGGTCTCAGTATTTTTTTTCATGCATGGTGTTGAGTTCTTTTCCCGGAGCGGCTCAAAGCTGAACTTGAGACGACTCACATGAACAGATCGAGTTGCAGTCCAATCACAGCCTCTCATGCAATGCAGTGCAATGCAATGCAGTGCAACTAACAAGAATGGATGGGTCGCCCAATGTATGTACGTACATGTAAAACCTCATGCGGGACTAATTAAGCCCTAAATTTGATCTTATATATCCCATTCTACATACGAGTATATGCATGGAACCAGGCCGAGCGTTATCGAACGTGATCGATCGTGCGTTTGGAACGTCCCCAAGTTGGTACGTGATCGATTGTGATTGTGATTCCATCGATCTCAAATTCTCTTCCTGCATGCCTATTTAATCAACGAAAGCCGGCCGGTGCTCCACGATCGACTTCCAGAGGCTAACCCTAACCAACGAAAGTTCGAAGTCTGATACACACCTACGCCAGCATCCAGCCATGCAGGGACGGAGCTAGGAAAAAAATTGCCTGGTGCACAACATCAACTAGCAAGATGGAATGAGACTTCAGTATGCTTATTTGGGCTTCTTTTTTTTGCGAATCAGTAGCTTTATTGATTAACTGGTGGAATTACAATCTTTATAAAGGATTTGTTCTAAGAAGAGTGGTTTATAATTGACCCACAAACACCTCCTTCTAGCACTACTAGCCCTCTTAGCACACGCATGAGCAGCCTCATTTGCTTGGCGTCCAGTATGCCTGAACAAATACTAGTAATGACCCCACTTAGCTCCTTTATATCCTGGCATAAGCATGTAATCTCCGATCTACCGCCTCCAGGGTCTTGCATAAAGTTAAGCACCTCTTTAGCATCTGTCTCAATGTCCACTGCTGAGAAATGCCGATCTGCCGCTAGACGGCTAGACGGACAACATCCCGCACCGCTCTCGCCTCCATTATCAACGGGCTAGCCGCATCGTCATACCACATTGCTTGAGCTAGAAGGAGCTCACCTGCATGATCTCTAATCACCATAGCCGTGGAACCCTCACGAGTCTCCGCACTGAAGCTCGCGTCGACATTAATTTTCAGTCTCCCAGTTTCAGGTTTTCGCCAAGAGGGAGTCACTCTTGTTGGCTGTGTCTTCTTCTTTCTACCAAGTTGCGCTAGATCAAACGTCAACTCTGTAACCCAGCGGACCGAGGACATCACAGAGCGCCCTCCATCTCCATGCCAGACGACATTCCGCTCATTCCATACTGCCCAACACCCACACAGGATAATGCAAGCTTCCTCCATGCAGACACGCGAGCCCGAAATCAGGTCGGTTGCCCAGGTCGTGGGGTGAAGCGTTGGTATCTTGACAGCAGCTACCTTTTTCAGTTCTTCCCAAAAGATGTGAGCCCAAGTGCATTCGAAAAATGCATGGAAAATAGTCTCATGTTCATCACCGCATGTTTTGCAAAACGAGATTTCTTCCATGTGTCTCTGATTTAGAACTTGCCGGCAGGGTATAAAACCCTTTATCACACGCCACCAGAAGGTACGTACCTTAGGTGGTACTTGTAGAGACCATAGACTTTTCCAGATGTTGTCATTCTGTACTGTCGAGCTTGAAGCTAGGTCGTTTTGCCTTTTTGTTGCTGCCAGCTTCCTGTAGCAAGACCGAACAGTAAAATAACCCCTTTTATCAAGTGACCAGGCCCAAAAATCTTCAGTAAACTTCCCTACAGGGATGCCTCGGATAGCTGCTACATCAGTTGGAATAAAATTCGCTGCTAGTTTCTGTTGATTCCAGCATGGAATCGATTCATCAATCAACTCGCTTACCAACACAGCCTTTGCTTCTGATTTCCTTACAAGAGGCTTCATATTAAAATTCCCAGGGACCCAAGGATCGTCCCAGATTCGGATTGAAGAACCATCACCAGGTCGTTTGATAAGACCCAACTTTAAGGCTTCCCTTCCATGCAGAATTGCGTTCCACACAAGTGATGCATTCCTTTTCCTTGTGGCCGACATAAAATCACGGTCATGGTAATATTTTCCACGGATGACACGAGCACACAAGGAGTCAGGGTTCGAAATAAGCCTCCAACCTTGCTTGGCCAGCATAGACTGGTTAAATAGTTGGAAATCTCGAAAACCCATACCTCCTGCCAATTTTGGAATTGCAATATCTTCCCATTTCTTCCAATGAATCTTCCTCTTGTTCTCATCACCACCCCACCAAAATCTCGCAACACAATTAGTAATCTTCTTGCATAACTTCTTAGACAAACGGAAGCAGCTCATCGAGTACGTAGGGATAGCTTGACAGATTGATTTTACAAGTGTCTCCCTAGCCACACTGCTAAGAGTTTTTGGAGTCCAACCTCGAGCAAGCTTCTTAATCTGGGTAAGGATGTGCTCGAATTCCTCATCATTTGATCTTCCTAGGGCTGTCGGTAAGCCCAAATACTTCTCTATTTTAGCTTCAGTTGAGATACCCGAAGCTATATGTACTGTGTCCTTTACCTCAGTTTGACAGTTACCACTAAAAAATATTGCTGATTTACTCTTATTGATCATCTGACGAGACCCTCTATGATAAGTCTCAAGGATAGCTTGCAACCTTGTTGCACCTATTGCCGACGTAGGGATGGCAATGGGTGCCCATTACCCGCGTACCCTGCGGGTAAAAACCCTATTAGGATGAGGGTTTGGGGGAAAAAATACCCATGGGTATGTAAATGGGAAAATCTTGTACCCATCGGGTGGAGAGGGTACGGGTATGGGTTCGTATAACCCATACCCTCCTACCCATATACCCTTCTAAATATGTGACAACTCACAAGTGGGTCTCTGGATAATTCTAATGTGCTAATTTTTTACCAGTCATGCACAAGTGTTGTTGTTTATAAGTATATGTGTCGATGTTTACAGTTTTCTGCTATTCATAATTATGTTTTGTGGTTTAAAATGTGTTGCTGGTTATAGTTATATGATTATATGATGTGTTTATAAGTATTTTCTACTCAATATGTTGTCTTGCAAATGACGGTATTTTTACCCGTGGGTAACCCTTTACCCTGTCCGGTGAAGGGTACGGGAAAACGTTGTACCCGCGCAAGGGTATGGGTACGGGTGACGGGTGAGTTTGAGGGCGACGGGTAAGGGTATGGGATGGCTCCACCCTTACCCATACCCTGCGGGTGCCATCCCTAATTGCGGAGGCTTGAGTAAATACCAGGCAATCGTCGGCGAACAGCAGATGGGATACCCATGGGGCGTGTATACCCACTCTGATCCCACGTGCCAAAAAGGTTTGCCCGGTAGATCTCAGTAGAGCACTTAACCCTTCACCACAAAGTAAGAATAGATAGGGGGAGATTGGTTCCCCTTGCCTAATGCCCCTCGTCGGTTTAAAATAATCCGAAAAATTGCCATTAACTCTGATCGAGAAAGACACTGATTCCACACATTTCATCACCAAATTGATCCATTGCTCGGAAAATCCCAGTTTTGACATGATTGCACGCAAATAGGACCACTCAACTCTATCATAGGCTTTAGCCATATCAAGCTTGACCGCACAATCACCAGTTTTCCCTTTCTTCCTTTTCAGATAATGAATACTCTCGTATGTCGTAATCACATTATCAGTGATCAGTCTACCTGGGACAAATGCACTATGTTCTTCTGAAAGGATCTCATCAAGAATTGGCCGAAGTCTCAAAGCTAGGACCTTGGAAGCTATTTTGTAAAGGACATTGCAAAGTGCAATAGGTCTGTATTGAGTAAGATCTTGTGGTTGTTTAACCTTCGGAATGAGAACCAATATAGTTTGATTAACAACATCAGGCATTTCCCCACCATTCAAGAATTGTCGAACTGCACAACAAACATCTCTCTTGATTAAATCCCAGTGCCGAATATAAAACCCCGCTATAAAGCCATCCGGCCCCGGAGATTTATTTGGATGCATCATAAATAAGGCATTCTCAATTTCCAAATCCGAAATCGGTGCATCCAGCTTCTCATTCATCATACCAGAAACTTTCGGCTCCTCAAATTGGGTAATCAACTCGGGGGAAGTATGTTCCTGGGCTGTAAACAAATTAGTATAGAAGTTGATAGCCAAGCACTCCAACTCCGCTTGTGAACCAACATAGTTACCATCATTATCCTTCAGCGATAGGATCTTATTCGTTCTTGCTCTCTCCCTTGCTCTCGCATGGAAAAAACCTGTATTCCGATCCCCTTCCGCAAGCCATTGAATGCGCGAGCGTTGTTTCATCATCGTTTCTTCTCTTGCCAGCAAATTGGAGATCTTCTTCATTATATCACATTTTTCTCTCGTTGGTCCTGACCGTAAGGAATCAGCTCTGATTCTGTCTAGCTTCGATCTCAGCACCTTCAATTGCTTCTTTTTTTTTTTTGCGAGGAAAAGAGCTGCTTATATTGACACCATGGTTCTTACAGAAAGATCCAGCAAAGATAGCAAAATTACAACAAGGTCCTTCTGGAACCCGTCTTTGTCAATGCCGAGCCAAACGTGCCGACGACGCGCCGCCGCACCTGCTTCCTTCAACCGAACCGAAATAGTTCTGATTATTTGGGCATTGTTTGTGTGTGAAATAGTGAGCCCTGGTGCACTGTCATTGAGTTTACCTGGTGCACATAGCAAAAATTGGACCAATTTGCTAGTATTTTTTTGTGTGACCCTGGTGCATGTGCACCATGGAAGGACTATGTAGCTCCGCCCCTGCAGCCATGGAGACCTTCATCGAGTCAGCGTCGAAGTTTATGTGGTCAGCCGCCGCCATCCAAAGCGACCATAGCAGCGTCCAACATCACGTGCACAACGGTGGCTGCAAAGACGACTTCATGGCGGCGATCGAGGCATGCCACCCGGACCACCCCGCGTACATCAAGCAACGGGGCGATGTCGACCCTGAGGCGTGCGCCAAGGCCACGCTGGCTCTACACAGGTGCTTCGCCGGCAACCGCGAGTGGTTTAGGCACCAATTCATCAGCCGCCTCGAGGAGGGCCTTGACCAGGACCTGAAGCCGTCGCCGGAGCAGGTGCAGATGGAGCAGGAGACCCAGTTTAGATGGTGGACTGGCATGAGGAGAAGCTAGTAATATATACTTGGATTGCAACTTGTTTTGGGTCTAGACTAACAAACAGATGTTAATTTTCTGGTGATATTTACCTATGCAAACTTCAGAGATTGCTTGCTCCGGCGTGACTAGGCAACATGTCTTCTGGTTCTGGCTTCTTGATCCCCATCCTTGCACCAAGTGTACAATCAAGCATTCTGATTCCCTTTGTTTGTTTATCATACGGCCACAAGCTGCATTAGTTAATTGCACATCTGAACTTATTTTCCACACACGTAGATGAATGGCTAATGCTGAAATAATTTTAATGCTGTCCTAATTTCAATATATTAATTGGATTCACGTATCAACTACTCCAGTGAGATTTTTTAAATGACTACTCCAATGAGTTCATGCAAGGTTAAAAATTATTTTGTCTCTCACAACTAAAATTGTTATTCACCTGAAGCATAAAACCCAAAATGAAACATAAGATTTTTCTACTAATAAAAATACATTATTACCGTATTTTGAACACTTCTTATATATTTTATCTGTCCGCTGTAACGCAAGGGATTTTTGCTAGTCATATTTATACTAGCATAATGCTCGTGCTTCGCCACAGTCCTTTGGGTTTTATGCACATTGTGCTACTTGCAAAAAAGAGTGATGTTTATACACATGTTTTGTCGTGGTAAGTAAAAGGATATGCCTGTCCTAATTTGTTTTGTGTGTTTGTTAACAATATAAGTGATATCTTACCATGTGCTAAAGTAATATAGGTACAATTGATGAAATGCACAAGACAGTGGTTGACCCCTAAAAAAAAAGATCGAAGTCGGTGTCCCATAGATTTAATTTTATTGAGTCGTAGGGAAGTCGTACTATCAATAGGAGTTGGTCGTTGGAAATTTTGGGGAAATCTTTATTGGCACAAAAAAATTATACACCCACACACTTTCAAAAACACTATGGTGACGAGGGTTTTCAAATTGTAGTATATGCAGGAATTCCAGGCCGGAGTCTCCGGACTCAGGGCAGCCGGGGTTTCCTGTCTACCCAATTGTCATCGAGTGCAAGACTTGGTGTCACTCACTAGAGTCAGTCCGGAGTTACACCGAAAACTTGACAAAGTTTTCGGTCTGGCCAGAGCCCCCCCCCCCCCCCCCCCCCCCCCCGAGTTGCGCCGGAAATTTCGGCTAGACCGGAGTCTCCGGTCTCCCAGGCCGGAGTCTCCGGTGTAAACCCTTCTTGGAGACACCTATATAAACCCTTCTTCTTCTTTGAGAAGGGTATCATGACCAGAATATCTTCTCTCACCATTGTTGCAAGATTCAAAGCACTAGATCTCTCTCCCTGCCCACTCAAACACCTTGTCCTTCTAGGATTTGGGAGAGTTGACCTAGATCTACACTTTCACCAAAGCGATTTAATTTATCAAATGTGTAAAGTCTTAGAAAAATGTTTTCCTACACAAATCTTTGCGATTATGCATTATTTTCACAACTCATATAGAAAGTTTACTAATTCTTTTTATTGTGAGGGAAGTTCATCAACATTATGTCTGACATCTCAATATCTCACCACAAATGCATGCATTATTTGCTTATCCTCGTCAACAACGTGGCGGTAGTCTAAGAGCTTTGGGCCAAACACCGGTCACAAACAAGTGTTTGCCCATGCGGTTCTACTTTGAAGTTGCACGATACCAATAATGTATTAATTCCCTAAAACGTCAATGCACCAAGAGAAAAAGAAAAAAATGACAACCATTGGTCGCCGTCCTTGAACAAGTTGATAGTTCTATGACCAAAGGTGCAACCTTGAAAACGAAATGACAAATGCAGTCTCATGCCTAGAAACCACACCACGGGAAGGAAATTCCATATCCACAAACTGACATGGTCACCGTGAACCGGACGCCAAAACTAGAATAGGTGGCGCTGTCCACCCACATATCCGGGACCGCCGCGTCAGCAACCCCTCGCTCGGTACACACGCCAACATGCCGTGGAGACTATCTTCTCCTTCGCAGCCACGATTGGGTTCTCAGGCCCCATGCGTCAGCGCCAATCACACAAGGTGACTGACAAGCGTAGACCCACGCGTCAGCTGCCTGGCCGACCGACCGGGTGCGTGGCGGGTGGCAGCTTATCCACTAGTAGTTCACCCGCCCGCAACTGGCAGCACGGAAATGACTAGCGTGCCCCCAGTATCATCCTGGAATCACGTGCTCTGTTTGCCATGGCCTGATCCGGATAGACCCACCAGTCATTGATCCAGTGCCACGTGTCACTGCTCTTTTCGTTTTCTTCTGCTTTATCTCGCGCATAAATACGCGGGAAAACTGAAAGGAAGACCTCAAGTCGTCAACTACTCGTACCGCGCCATAACAGCCACAAGCAAACGCAGACGCGAACGCCAAAGCAAAAGCAACACAACACACCTCGTCGCAATCAGGCTGATCCGATCGGGAACCATGGAGGCCATGCCCATGCTGATGCAGCAGCCGGCGACTGTGGCGGCGTCTGGCCCGGCGACAAGGCTGAGCGTCGGGAACAGGTTGGGCGTTGTTCGGCTTGCTGGCACGGCGCGGTGCGCCAATTGGGGTGTCCGGGCAAGGCCATGCCTCGTGAGGGCCCAACAACTCGTCGCTGGCGAGGAGGTGCGCGGCGACGCCGAGGGCGCACGCACGATGAGGCTGTTCGTCGGCCTCCCGGCGGACGTGGTCTCCTCCGACGGGGCCGCGGTGAACCGCCCCAGGGCCATCAGGGCGGGACTGCGCGCGCTCAAGCTGCTCGGCGTCCACGGCGTCCAGCTGCCGGTGTCCTGGGCCGTCGTGCAGCCCGGCTCGGACGAACGGTTCGAGTGGACCGGGTACCTCGCCGTCGCCGGCATGGTCCGCGACGCTGGGCTCAGCCTCCGCGTCTCCTCACCCACGCTCGTGGCGTCACGCTCCCCGACACCGCTGCTGACCCAGTCACAACCGTCTCTGATGATGGCGACACGAACACCGAGTCGGTCCCCGACACCGTGGCTGACGATGGCACCACGCTCCTCGACACGGTCGATGACGCTGAAGCCGACACCACACTCCCCGGCTGGGTCGCTGACGCCGTCGCCTCCGACCCCGACATCCTCTTCACCGACCGCTCTGGGAACCGCCGCAAGGGATGCCTCTCTTTCGCCGTCGACGAGCTCCCGGTGCTGGAAGGAAAATCGCCACTCGAGACGTACGAGGCCTTCTTCCGCAGCTTCGCCGACGCCTTCCAGGACTTCCTGGGATCTACCATTACGGTAAAGACATAACACAACTTAATTTCGCCACAACATTAAGTGCATGCCGTTTGATTATTTTAAATTGGATCCTATAGGATGTGACTGAGCCTGGGTCCCAACGGCGAACTCCGGTACCCGTCGTACCCGCCGGGGAGCGACTGCGTGGAAGGCTACGCTGGCGCCGGCGAGTTCCAGTGCTACGACAAGCACATGCTGGCGCGGCTGAAACAACATGCCGACGCCTCCGGGCCGCCGCTGTGGGGCCTGTCGGGACCGCACGACGCACCGCGGTACGATGAGCCACCGGAATCCTCTGGCTTCTTCAAGGAACCATGGGGCTCGTGGCAGACCGACTACGGTAGATTCTTCCTGTCATGGTACGCCGGTGAGCTCCTGGCGCACGGTGACCGCGTTCTAGCCGCGGCCACCACGGTTTTCGGCGGCAAGAATATCGAGCTGTCCGCCAAGGTGCCCTTCTTGCGTCGTCGGTCGCGCGCCGCGGAAGACACCGCCGGACTGCACGGCGGGTACGGCCCGGTGGTCGAGATGTTCGCGCGGCACTCGTGCACGGTGGTCGTGTCCGGCATGATGGACGCTGCCGCCGGGTCAGAGGCAGAGGAGCTTCTGGCACAGATAAAGGACGCCTGCACGGAGCACGGCGCACGGCTAGCTTACGAGAACGCGGCACTCGCCGCAGCTACAGACGGCGCCGGTGCCGGCACCCCAAGTGTCTGGTGCGACAAGCTGACCGCCGACCGCACCAGGCCGTGCCAGTTCACGTACCAGCGGATGGGTGCGGAGTTCTTCTCGCCGGACCACTGGCCGCTGTTCGTGCAGTTCGCGCGAGATCTGGAGTTCCCCGAGGAGGCTCACGAGGACGACCTGCCCGCCGCCGAAGGGGACGCCGAGCGGCTGGCCCCGCTCTCCGGCAGCATGGTACAGGGCGCCGAGAAAGAAGCGCAATTTGCTTGACAAGCTTGCCGTTTATGGGGTTCGGCTCAAAATTCCAGCTGAGAAATTATGGCCCCTGTATTAGCGTGGTCGAATAGTTGATCATTTTCAAATTGTATGTCATCCGATGATGACGATGATTTGCAGGCGTTGGGTTGAAAAGTCTGTACTATGTGATGGTAACCTTAAGAATCAAGGTGAGACATTCCGCCTAATAATCTGAAACCGTGCCATAGTTCATGATAGAGATATTTGCAAAAGCAGAGTGTATTTAGCACCGTACTGATGATTATTGCCCAACAGTCGTTTTTTCCTTTCCGTCTCCTAACGAAGGGGTTGTTTGGTTAGGCATTGGCTTTTGACTAGACATTGTGGAATGATGGTATAAGTCAAAGGTTAAAATCAAAAGCACCTATTTAGATGCTTATAAGCCAAAAGCCAAAATCTGGATATAAGCGTGACCAAACAGTTATATACTTAAACAAAAGCGATCCTTCTTCTCTACATATATCTTCTACAGAGGTTTCCGGTGACACTATAGACTCTTGCCTCTAACTCACCGGTTCACCTTTGTTTTCACCTCGTCCGCAATCGAACGAGATTCTCTGACTTTGCCCACGCTGACTTGTCTTACGGTGGGTCCCATGTGCCAGTGACTTAAAAACAGGGAAAATTCAGGGTGGCGAAGTCACAAAATCCATGCCCGTCACAACACCAATTGAATCTTGTTTCTCCTCTCGCCGGCGCCACTGGCAGCTCCGAATGGAATCACATCTCACCTTCGTATGGCAACACCGAAGCAAATCACGTCTCATCTTCGTATGGCGAAACATCATTGGCACCGTCTCAAAGCTCTTCTCTCTTCGGCTCGACAGTCGATGCCACAGTGTTGTTGATGTTTGCGTCTCATGTTGTCATAGCAGATGCCATCGCAAGGTGAATTTTCGAGGACATGATTGGTACACACGATGTACCCAATTTTGAATCCTCACGATGAAGATAAAGATCTACTCCTGCTTTGTTGTAGTGATGATGATTGTTAAGATAGAGGTTACTAGAAAATAGTTTGGTAAATGTTTGGTAGGATACTAATGTTAGTTTTTTAACATTAACTGTAACCTTTATTAATCGAAAATTGTCATAATTTTACAAACGTGAAAACTTGTTATCATCATAAGGATGCTAATGATCCATCTAGAAAACAAAGACTTTGGAGGCATCCCGATCAACAACACGGTTGTGTCGGAGAGGGAGGAGTACAACCAGCGCGTCATCGACTTTGGAGGCATCCCGGATGCGGAGGCGTTGGTATTGCGCTCGAGTGGACGCATCCGTGCTCAGCACAATGCTGACGCCACCCAGATGGGGCGGGCTATGGCGTTGGCGGAGAAGCGGGACAACTTTCAAGGTACGAATTTAAATAATACGTTTTCTATTCTAGCTTTTTCTGATAAGCAAATAGCTGATAGGGCTTCGAAATTGGGAGTTTCTTTAGGTTCCTCCGTGGAACAAACTATTGATTCGGCTAGATTGATTAAGAGTTCGGAATTAGCTAGAACTATTTGTGTTTTAGAGAACAATATGAATAAGAATTATGATGATCACCCACATAGCCTAATTTTAAATAAGGCAGAGAGTTTAACAGAAGATTTAGAAGAAGATGATCTTGCTAGGAATTTGGAAAACCACACAGATTTTTCGATTTTAGATGAGAAGATAAAAAATACAAGGAAAAGGAGGGTTACTCCACTGCCAATAAGAGAAGAAGTGCTAGAATTAAGATACAAACTAAAACCAACGATGCATGATCTAAAGGGATTATTTTGGAATAGTGAGGGTTTTCGTGACCCTGAGAAACATTTTTTTGTTCAAGAAACAATACGTGAAAAAAAGTTAGACTTCATAGCCTTGTCGGAGACTGGAGGGTCTAACTTTTCTACTCCCTTTTTGAATCATCTTGCAATGGGGTTCAATTTTAGTTGGTTTTGTCTTCCACCTAGAGGCCGATCCGGGGGGATGTTAATTGGAGTTAATATGGCCACACTTCAAGTTAAAAATGTGGATGTCGGAGATTTTTGTGTCAAATTATTTTTCAAATCTAAAAGCGATGGTTTCGAGTGGGTTTTATTATCAGTTTATGGTGCTGCTCAAGAGGAGCACAAGCCAAAGTTTTTGTCTGAGCTAGTTCGACTATGTGAGAATGAACCATTACCAATGATGGTGGGTGGGGATTTTAATATAATTGGGAAACCTCGGGAGAAGAATAATGATAATTATAATCCTAGATGGCCTATTATGTTTAATGCAATTATAGAGAGTTTAGCTTTAAAAGAACTTGAGCAATCAGGAAGGCAATACATGTGGGCTAGTAGGAGGGATAATCCTACTTTTGAGAAGTTGGATAGGGGGCTGGCTACTGTGGAGTGGGAACAAAAGTTTCCGTTAGTCACGGTCCAGGCTCTAACTTGTACGGGTTCGGACCATACGCCACTTCTTGTAGATTCAGGAACACATGCCCATTTAGGTAACTCAGCTCGATTCTCATTTGAACTATCTTGGCTTCGGTTAGAAGGTTTTTATGAGATGGTTGCAGCTAAGTGGGCGGCTTTTGTTAAAGGAGATACACCAATAGAAGTGTGGAAAAATAAGATAAGACACCTAAGACGTTTTTTAAAGGGTTGGGCAAAGAACCAGAGTGGTAAATACAAAAAAGAAAAAGAAAGGTTGACACAAATAATAGATGAGTTTGATATTAAAGCAGAAATCACACCTCTCTCTATGTCTGAGCGGGACACACTGAGAACAGCGAATGATAGATTGTGCTATTTACGGCGTGATGAAGAGACAAAATGGGCTCAAAGGGCAAAAGTTAAGTATATTCAGGAAGGGGGAAACAATACGAAATTCTTTCACTTGATTGCTAATGGAAAACATAGGAAAAAGAATTTTTTTTCAATTAGAGCAAGACGAAGGAACCATAGTTGGATAGGAGAATCTGAAAACTTATATCTGAATACTATAAGAAATTGTTTGGTGATTCGGACCCAAATAATATTTCTTGGACGAAAATGTTATCCATGACATACCGCAATTAAATGAGGACGAGAATAGTATTCTTACAGCGGATTTCTTAGTGAAATAAGTGTATGAGGCTATTTCTCAGATGGAATTGAACAAAGCGCCGGGCCAGATGGTTTCCAGCGGAGTTCTATAAGACCTTTTGGGAGGTCATCAGGGATGATTTAATGGCTATGTTCTGTCAATTACAACAAGGAAATCTGCCTTTGTTTAAATTGAATTTCGGAGTCATTACTTTGCTTCCTAAGAAAGAAAATGCGGTCCAAATTCAGCAATATAGACCTATTTGCCTTCTCAATGTCAGCTTCAAAATTTCACAAAAGTAGGTACTAATCGGATTACGAAATTGCGCAAAAGGTTATTCGGCCGACCCAATCGGCTTTCGTGCCAGGACGACACATTTTAGAGGGAGTGGTTGTCCTACATGAGACTATCCATGAACTTCACAGGAAGAAGATGGATGGGGTTATTTTTAAAATCGATTTTGAGAAGGCATATGATAAAGTTAAGTAGCCTTCCTCCAACAAGCTTTACGTATGAAAGGTTTTGCACAACGTTGGTGCAACTGGATCATGCAATTTGTTCAGGGAGGGAGTGTGGGAATTCGGGTTAATGATGACATAGGTCATTATTTCCAAACAAAAAGGGTCTCAGGGGATCCTTTATCTCCCATGTTTTTTAACATAGTAGCGGATATGTTGCCATTCTTATTGCAAGGGCAAAGGAGGATGGTCAAATAGGTGGTCTTATTCCTCATTTAGTTGAGGGTGGCTTATCTATACTACAATATGCTGATGACACCATTTTATTTATGGAACACGACTTAGCAAAAGCGGTAAATATGAAACTCATCCTCTGTATTTTTAAACAACTATCGGATTAAAAATAAATTTCCATAAGAGCGAAATATTTTGTCTTGGAAAGCTAAAGAGGAGGAAGAGCAGTACAAACAAATTTTTGGATGTGAATCCGGCTCTTTACCTTTTAAATATCTTGGAGTTCCAATCCATTATCGAAGCTGCGGAACTCTGAGTGGTATCCGGTGGAATGCCGTTTTGAAGGCGAACTTGGATGCTGGAAAGGAAAATGCTTTCCTATGGGGATCGCCTTGTCCTTGTAAATGCGGTTTTAACTAGCTTACCGATGTTGTCATTTCTGGAAATACCTAAGGGGTAAGAAAAATACTTGACTTCTATAGATCACGGTTTTTTTGGCAGAGTGATGAGACAAAGAGAAAATATAGATTAACTAAGTGGAACATCATTTGTAGACCAAAAGATCAAGGGGGTTTAGGGGTTGAAGTTCTAGAGCTAAAGAACAAATGCTTACTCAGCAAGTGGTTGTTTAAACTTTTGAACGAAGAAGGTGTTTGTCAGGAATTGCTGCAGAACAAATACCTTAAAAATAAAACTTTAGCACAAGTGGAGAGCCAACCGACCGACTCCCCCTTTTGGAAAGGGCTAATGCGAGTTAAAGAAGATTTCTTTGCTAGAGGCTCTTTTAGAATCGGTAATGGGGAAACCACAAGGTTCTGGGAGGACACTTGGTTGGGTGATTCTCCGTTAAAAACACAATACCGATTACTTTATAACATTGTGCAGCACAAGGAGGTGTCCGTGCACGATGTCTTACATGCTGCCCGCCACTTAATATTAGTTTTAGGAGGGCACTTGTTGGTGATAAATGGGATATGGTCACATTTATGCACTAGACTAATGGGTATTACTCTCACTAATGTTCTGGATTATTTCCATTGGAAACTTACTCAAAATGGTATGTTTACAGTTAAATCTATGTATGAGGATTTGATGAATGGACATACTAGATACTTAAGAACATACTTGTGGAAACTAAAAATACTGCTTAAATTAAAATTTCATGTGGTTCCTTAATAGAAAGGTCTTGCTTACTAAAGATAACCTTGCAAAGAGGAATTGGCAAGGTAATCCGCATTGCCCTTTTTGCGGTTGCTCAGAGACGATTGAGCATTTGTTTATATCTTGCCCATTTGCAAAACTTGTTTGGCGAGTTGTTTTTTGTACCTATAACATTCCTCCCCCCATCTAATGTTTCTAATATGTTTGGGAATTGGTTGAATGGGGTAGATAAGAAGACCAAGGCTAGGATTCGTATTGGCGTTTCCGCTATCTGTTGGTCTATTTGGAATTGTAGAACAATCTTGTTTTAACATGAAACAAAAATTTCATGTCTTACAGGTTATCCATATGGCGGTGCACTGGATACAGCTTGGGCGTTCCTATTACCTGCGGATCAGCGGGAGCTTATGGTTTCTGGATACACAAGACTCCTGTCGGTGGCACATGATTTTTTCTCCCGGCATACGTGGCAGCATATTAAGCGACTTTCGTAGTTTGCTAGATCATTTGAGGCTTGTCCCAATTTATTTGTGTAATTCGGAGATGTAAACTATACTTTGAATAAGTTTTAATAAATGGATGTGTGCATCACTCGATGCAGAGGCCGGGACACCCCCATTTCTAAAAAAAAAAAATCTAGAAAACAAAGATGAATTAGCTAGGCAAGCTGATAGATCCACTTCGGAACGACATAATCTCGTAGGATAGTTCCAGTGGCTCCCGTTTTTGTGTTATCATCATAAGATGCATCCACATTCAGTTTAATCATGCCTTTAGTCGGTCTCACCCATCCATGTCTGCTTACACCATTGTTTCTCTTTGATGTCAATGCAGATGCATAATTGAACGCCAATAAGGTGATATACATTGCCGTCCTCTGCATTGTTTGGATACTTTGTCCTTTAGTGGCATGTCGTCGTTCCCACCATATGTACCGAGTAGCCACCGTGCACATTATTTGTAATTCAGGTTGTCCAAGAATAGGTGATTTCTTGCTTGCCATACCTATTAGGTACTCCAGCGAAACCGACCCAGATCTGTCATACGCAAGTGCTTCAGCAACGAGAGCATCCAGTCCCCGTGCTTTCCATACTATTGTCGCTCGATCACATGTAAAGAGGGCGTGTCTAATATCTTACTGCACCATTTAGGCAAATTGGACATTGAGCTTCAACTCTAACGTTAGTTAGCTGTAGATAATAGTTGTTGTAACAAGAACATATGTAATCGGTAATCCATTATTGCAAGCCCGCCACGGCTGAGGCTAAATATATAAACTGAGCACCTTATGACATTCATCATCACAACAAACCCTAAACATATATGGCATCAGAGCAACTGTCTGGGTTGGTGGCTACACATTTTATGTTTCCTTTATTTATTGATACTTTTTACTCCATGTAACTCATTAGCGAAGACAAGGATAAACGTGTTTCGACAAAAATGTAAAATAGTCGGTTATTGTAAAACTCAGACGTTGTGGTTTAGTGGATATCGGGTTTACTTATCCATGTGTTTTCTCAACTACCACAACAAAGTTTTAGATTGTTTTGTGAAGTCGGGTTTACTTATCCATCATTTTTCTCAACTACCCAAAAGAGTTTTAGATTGTTAAGAGCCTTAAATGTGTTTTGGGAGATCTGATTCTGTCAAAACACCATAAACAAACAAGGCCAAAAACGTGCATTTTGTGTGTTTCTGCTAGAGTTGCTCTTAGGACGGAGGGGTCGTCGGTGACGTCCATCAGCTCTCCAATCGCAAATCAGTGGTAACACAACCGAGACATGAATCTCCTGCTCCACGATATACATAAACCGTAATTCGAGCACATACTTCCAACACACAAATTTACACCTACTCTCGAAGCTGCCGAACTGCAACGTTGATATATATAGATATTAACTCATCAACTGCCAAAACAGATTTGATCATGGCCACACAACACAAGCCTGCATCACTGGTGGAAAAACCCCTAAGGTTTTCACTTGCCGGCAACGGCAAAGAATGTATACTAGTCAGGATGGAAATAAACTAGATAGAGATATCTATATACACCGTAGCACCCACTGGAATAGCAACTTCAAGGCGACGATTTACCAACTCCTGCAGCTTCAATATTACTGCTTCCTCCAGCTGCCATGATTCTCCTAGCACCTGCATGTACATGAGGCCCATGGATTCGTCAAAATGTGAAGTTCAGAACAAAGTTTAGGCTGTGCGTAGCTCCACTACTCATAGCTTTCTAGCAGGTGCTTTCAAAGTTGTAAATGCTGAAGTTCAGCACAAGAGTTTGCACGTTACAGTAGTTTACAGAACATGTATTCAACCATTAGACGCATATAAATACTAACTACTTCAGGCCGAATACCATCTACTGTCGGCATTAACTTTGCCAGGTAACCCTGTCAACAGAAGAGCCCAGTTGGAATAGGATATAGGCAGACACATGCATGTTAGAGTTCCTAAGAGCCAGTTAAAATGTTGGATCTTGTTCAACTGTTAACTATTCTACTGTATCTGAAGTCTAGGGTGTCAATATGAAGCAGCTTTACACCTATAATCAATTGGGTCAAGATGTAATGTTGGGCGTTACAGGCAAACACGTGGATGAAAGTCGGTATAAATGCCAGTATATTCAGCAGAGTAATCAACCATGTCAATGATGCAGGTTGCATTAATACAGTAAAGGGATGGAAGGAATTACCTTGTTTCATTCACAAGCAATTTTGGTATCAAAGCTGCTCAGACATATTGCAAATGATTGAAATGCTGATATCGGATAGCGGTAGTCCATGGTGAACAAGTCTTTGCCTATCTTTCCAAACTGGAGAATCACCTTGTCTTGCTCCTGGCCAGATGGTCCATTTTCGTCTGAAGCAACCAGCTGAAAGTTTTTCACTGAGGCAACAGTCACCCGTCCACGGAAATTGAGGCACCAACATTGCAGTTGTTCATGCCACCTAGGAGACTTGTTCTTCAGTACCAACTTCTCTTCGTTCTGCGCGGGTATCTGTGCATTTGTACTGTCCATCCGAGCAGATTTGGATCTGAAGAAAGGAATCGATGGGAAGGAGTCGAGGTTACTAAGAGGAAATTCAGTCTGTGTTGGAGCTTTGCCCCCTTCTTCAACAGCTGATGCAGGGATAGAACTCATAACACAGTTCATCCTTCTTGGACCTCTGCAATAAGATAATGAGTTATATCCTTCCATCTCACGTGTTATAAGAGCATTTAATAAATTTTACCATGCACTGTTAATTAACATCTAAAATGTTCAGCTTATCAATGGAGAACTGCCTTTACATAGTTCTTTAGTTCATGATTGTTGTTTAAATCTAATCAGCCTATGAAGTATCGACACTATCACTAGTTTAATGAGCAAAGATGATTAACCTATAAACGCGGTTGCCATAATCACAACAAAAGTTTTAACTACTCAGAGTTACTTCAGATATTGCGAGTTTGCTACTGACCAAGTGTCAATGTCAATATTTACCGAAATGAGAATATAGATCTAATTCAGTCGGCTTAACAATAGTTTGAATTGCCATACCTGGAGCCCAACACGTTCAATTCATAAGAAATCTGTGAAACTGGATAATTCCCAGCAGGAATTCTCGGGGAGACCTGGTTCAAACCAACCACACGTGCAGAACGGCTCTTTGAGACGACAGCTCCATCATATGGTGGATGAGCATCATAGACGGTAAACTTTGTTCCCAGAAAGTTCGACCTGTTCAGAAAACAGTTGGTTAGTCCATTTTTTTCTGTTCTCGGTGCAGACTAGATTTCACCATGAAAACAATTCAGATAACATAAGGTCAATTTTTTTCCAATGAATGCTCCTGACAAACAAATGAGCCTGATATGAAAAAACGTGTCCATTGTACTATTAATATATAAGAGCAGCTATTGCTTGAAGTTAGGCCAGGGGTACAACCTATTTTTCTGAAGACTTGATCTTAGTACTTCCTGTATGGGGTTAACGGGAAAAAAAACATAGTACCCTACTTCTTTCAAGAATTTAAGGTGTACTTTCCAAGAAAGAAAAAAAAACTGCAGATGAATTTAACTAAAATAACCAAACGCATGATAAGGAAACTTGCACAAATTATAGCTTTAACAGGAGATCAAATCTCAAAAGGTGACCTTAGCTTGCCAATATAGGTGCTGCTCCCCTTTGACATATCACCCATATCAAGGGAAATTAGGTAGTCTGTGTATGTGGGCTTTCTGCATTTGCGTGCAGCAAGCAAGAACTTCCCATTATCAGTCAGTGCTGTAAAAGAAGCAACCGAGGAACAGTAAGCATATATCCACGGTATGTCAGCATAGCTAAGACTTGTTTGGACAAGCAAAATTGGAACGATTAAGCAGCATACCTTCCGTGAGTCCAATATACAGATAATACGTCTGAGTAGTCCGGTTTCTTCTTATGAAACATTTAAGAGTGCCATCCTTTGGGCCAGGCTGCAATATATGGAGATAAAAAAATTAAGTATTGAAACAAGATTACACCGAAATGGACAATTCCTACTGAATCATCAAAAAATCACACTGATCCTGGAACTTAAATCTAAGCTTGTGAAACACCATATTTAAGAGGAAACAGGATACGTCAAGTAACATTCTTTTATGTGACTTCTCACATTTCCTTGATACATTATTGTAGAATGGCAACAACCTCTCTATTGACAGAGTAAAGTGCTTATAGAATTATGACCAGGAAGGAAGACATTCAACATTACAAGTTTTTTAATATAAGAACCGTTTATGGTTGGCACCTTCCATGAAAAAGATAGCTCACTGATTCGATCCCTAAGACTTGAGCAATAATGCAACATAAAGTTTTCCAAAAACAATGCAGCATAATGGAGTAGTATGATTTATCCAATCACCATCCCTCACGCAACTGCTTACTTGCTAATAGAAATGATTGACAAACACTTGACGATCGTAAACACACGTCCCAAAGATTGCAACAACAGCAGGTATTAACAGTTAGTAGGCCGTGACAGTCAGGGATGGTGATGCGGAAGCGCGAACCTGCTTGAGCGAGATCGGGAAGGTGAGCTTGCCGGAGGCCTCCGGGACGCGCACGACCTCCTTCATGATGCCCCTCCAGGCCCGGCAGACGCCCGCGCAGGCGACCACGTCCCGGCGGAAGGGCCAGAGCGTCTCGGAGTCGTCGATCCTGACCAGCACCTCCCGCAGCAGCTCGGGGGGCAGCTGCGCCCAGTAGGTCCCCTCCAGCGCGTCCGACAGCCCCCCGGCGGGGGCGTTGCTCCCGTTCCCGGCGGCGGCGCGCTGCGACCGGGAGGAGCGCAGGCCGTGGCGCGAGATGCTCCCGAACTCGTCCCTCATGTCCTGGATTAGGCTCCTGAAAGACATTCCTTTCCCCCTTCTTCCGCCACCGCTCAGCAAATCGAAAAAAAATCAAGCTTCGGGACGGGACAGCAGCAAATCTCACACCAACAACAATGGCGAATCAATGGCGTGCCATGGCGTCGCGCACCCTGGAATGGAATCTTCCCCCAGATTAACCCAACAAGGCACCGAATTGAGCTCGAGCCGGCCCCAATTGCGAGCAAAAAGCAAGATATGGTGCAAGCTGGAAGGAAGGTGGGTATCCTAGAACCGATTGAGGATGAAGCACTGGCCGGAGCAAAAACACCCGAATTTCAACCCACCAAGCGAGAGAGAGAGAATAAAAAGCGGATGGCGAGCGAGAAGAAGCAGACCACCCCCACCCTTCTTCTTCTTCTTCCCTCGAATCGAATTGGGCCCCCAAATTGCGGTGCAGAGATTCGCGGCAGAGTTTGGTGACAACACCAACACCAACAGCAAGAAGAAGATGATGATGACGAAGAAGAAGCAAGATTCCAAGAAAGAAAACGAGAAGGACGATGAGCTTTCTGTTGCTCCGTGGATTGGGATGCGGGCCGGGTATGTGCCCGGGGAATTTGTAGGTGGTGGAGCGATGGATGGATGGTTGGATAGACAGATAGGTGGCGCGGCGGTGGCGTAGCACGGGAATCGGTCGGGGAATGCTGGCGATTTCGTCGTTATATAATGGGGGAGAATGAAATGTAATCTCAGCGGTGGCGGGACGGGATTAGGGTTCGATCTTCTTTCTGGCTGGCTGTATCTATCCGAGTGGCTGAAAGCGGCATCCATGTATCCGTCCATTCCGGGCCACGGACCGTGTCCCGGCTTTAATTACTCCACTAATTACTCTTCGACTAGTTAATTAATGTGCTCATGAGTGTGTACAGTTGAGCTGAGAGACGAGACAATTCTTTTCGGCAGACACACGGTCCCGCCGGCGTCACTGTCATGCAAGGTAATGGAGGATTTTTTGTTTGGCAAATATACCCTCCATGATTAGCCTTTGTCAAAAAATATCCCCATCTAAACGTAATTCTATAAAAATGTCATGTCGGGAAGCCAGGAAGCGATACGTGGCACGTCTCGCCAACTGAGACGGCGGAAAGTAACTTAAAGCCACCTGAGTCCGGGAGTGTATGTGGATGACTCCCATGTCACGAATCGAGTTGACACGAAATCACCTTTGGCCATTGGGGCCGAGTCACTTTCCGCCGCTCCAATTGCGGAAAGACACGTGTTTGTTCATCAGTTTACCGTCTGCGTATTTTTTTAAATTTCATCTAGAGCTATGTTTGGCAATCACGTTTAGAGCGGGGTATTTTTTTTATAAATCCAAAACGCAGAGGGGTATATTTGAAAGAAGATTGGAAGAGAGGTGTCAGGATGGCGAGGGAAGCATCATTGCCCATGGCCCAAGCTATGGTGCGTACATGATTGATCTCTTCCCTGCTGTGCACTGATCATCAGCTTTGATTTGGGGGATGGAGCTGGAGTGTTTGGCACTTTTGACTTCCCATTGACCCGCCTTGACCCAGTCACAGGTGAGGTTAAAGCGTGAGGAGGTGGGAGGTTAATTTCGAGGCACGCACTATCTGTCCCCGAAACGTTGTTGTCTTAGACTAGTCACAATGAGAGTAATTTAGACTAGTAACATGCATATGTTAACTCTAAGTTACTACCTATATAGTGGGGAGTAACATGTGTGTAGTGTCATATTTAATAGGTTATACACTCATCTTGCCTTAAAATGTGTGATGTTATGTTAACATAGCTAGTTACCACAACCATCTCTCTGCTCATTAATTACCCGCCACATCAGATTTTTTGGCTATGTGGCACTGATGTTACTCCTATGTTACTCCCAATTGTGACTAGTCTTATGACACCATCTGTACCGGATGAGAATGTACTTTTTTTCAAATGGGAGCAAAAGATTTGCTCGAATCTACTATTAATTAACCGGTTAGTTAACGGAAAACCAGAAAAAAACCGTTACAACACATCGACCAAACCGAACTACTTACAAAGCAAGATCACCACACGGCCACAACCTGACGAACTCTCCGAACACCCAACAACCGCAACCCCTAACACTCGATGATAACACCTCAAGAAAAAGTATAGGGCAACACCCAAGCCACGGAACCATCCATCAAGCGGTCACGGACGTCTTTCCTACTGCACCACTCTTCTTGTCTTTGCATTTGAGTGACTTCTCCTTCCAAATGCCGGTTTGAGAATAATCACCCACCTTGATTTTACGCTTGGTTGTCGTCCCCGTTAATCGCCCTTCCACATTCAGGAATGGCAGCCTCCAAACCACTGAGCAAATCGCAAACCTCTTTTGCAAGGAGAGCATCAAAATCATGCATCGGCGGGGGTGGAATGGGTGTCGAAACCACATCTGATCCCTCAGGTGAGGTCATGGTCGCTGGCGAGTCCACCTTCTTCATATGATGCAATGACAGAGGCAAAATAAGGCTCACACAGAGATCACTAGTACAGAACGACATATCCGATACCCCTCTATGGCAACGGCAGGAGTTAGGCGACGGAGAATCGCGCTTTCCGCGTGGCCGGTGCATACAAACCTGACCTGGCCCGCCTACATTGGCATCGGACCCTTTCCAATCTCCGTCACTTATTATATTGTGATGGCCCTTCACGTAGTTCCCCCACAATGGTGCCAGAAAACAGTTGCTAGCCCCTTCGCGTGGTACCTGCGTGAAAAGTAAATAGGTTAGGTTGAGACTCCAAGTGCAGAGTGTATGTAGTAGTGGAAGACAGTTTTCCCCACGAGGGGTGACTCGAGGGTTTAATATCGAACTCTCGGGGAACCAGTATTTCAGGTGTTATCTCCTTATCCTTCTCTTGAGAACCTGCAACAAAATAAATTGTTTTGTGCCCTCAACCTCACCAAGTGTTTGTCAAGCACAAGATGTGAGAATGATAATAAAATAAATATGCAAACAGTAGTAAATATGCAATGATGGTAAAATAAATATGCAATGATGGTGAAAACAATGATAAATGATATTTTTCAGTGGCGGCGCCAGGAAATTGTGGCTGGGTATTCACCCAATTTTTTTTTTGTCTAAATGCAACTAAGCTGTACGGGAAATCTAGGGAATTTTTTTCTTCATCTATAATTTACATTACATGAAAACAAGAGAAAATTTAGAGCAAAATCAAGAAATTCCCAAATTGAGGGCGAGCGAGGCCGCACCTTCTGTTTCTGTGCCGCTGAGCGAGGCGAAGCGGAGGGGCCGGCGGGGGGACGGGCGCCGCCGGCGCGGGGGCGAGACGCCGCCGCCAGGGTCATCCTGCCCTGCTCCCGCTGCTGCTCCCTCCGACGATTAACGGAAGAGGAGGGGGGCAGGACGCCACCGCCAGGGTCGCCCGTCACTGCTCCGGCTGCTCGGTTGCTGCTCCCTCCGGCGGTCGACATCCGCTCGGTGGGCCGGCGGGCGGCGGCCCTGTGTCTCAAGGCCCTGCTCCCTAGGGAGTAGGGCTAGGGCTGACACCAAACTGCATCTCAATAATTCGGAGAGATCAACAAAGAATTTTAAGCCCAAGATCAATGTTTTAAGCAGGGAAGAATACATCTGCAATCACCTGGAGCTGCAACAGCTTGGCGGACGCAGACCTCCAACAACGCGTCCCGGTTGCATTCGTGGAGCAGCCGATGTCGGTGACGCGGGCGAGGTCGACAGAGCGGTGTACGTGGGCTCACTCACGGCCGCGCGGGCCGGCGAGCCGGTCCGGTCACGCCGCTGCTAGATCTGCTCGCGGGAGTGGAAGGTACGGGGAGGGGGGACGACCTCTGCATGCATCTCCAGATCGCCGCGGCGTCGATCTACGCGGTGAGGCCTCCTCATCCACGAGAACCTCCATGGCGGGTTCGAGGACGGTGAGGAGCAGCAACCTGGCCGGAGTCCGTTTGCGAGCGAAATACAGAGGAGAGGCGTGTGTATGCGAGAGAGAGACGGCGAGGGTGCGACAGTACTGGGGTGCGAACAAAATAATCGTGTGCGTTGTGTCCCGTGGGGTCTGGTCATGCGTACATGGGCTGGGCTGATATGTAGTACTATTTTTTTCCCACCAGAATCATGGGTATTCCCGTGAATACAGGGGCATACCCCCAGCGTCGCCACTGATATTTTTGTGTTTTTTATGATGAATGCAAGATGTAAAAGTATTTTTGTATTTTCGGATTTAAAAATGGCAGCAAACAAAAGTGGTGATAAAAGTTGGAAAGGTGTTTCTTATGATTGAAAATGGACCGGGGTTCATGGTTTCACAAATGCACTCTCTCTTGATAACGTGGTAGACAATGGAACACTAAAATTAATATGAAAGATGGCAAGACATGGTTTGACAAGTTATTAATAATATGGGCTTCACGTCCTAATATTGAGATTTCAAGTATAAGTTGTTCTCTCTCTTATGCTCCACCAAGATGCGAACTAAATCATAACACCTTAGTAATTAAGATAAATCAGAGCATAGCAATAAGTTCAATGACATGAAGTTAAAATAAGAACATGCTAGATCTAGTCATGGAGGTAGTGGCCAAGGTCACATCCACTCTCCGGTAGCATGGTATTTTTGTTTATCCCTAGTGAGGCAACAAAGTAAGGTAAAAAAACCCAAGTGGATCGCAGAACTATCTGTCACGTTCACTGCACTAGCCACCCCCCGTTACTCCAACTAATGCACACGTTCCCCCTCACATGCTCTCATAAACATGTTTAATCATGACAAGTAAATAAGACGGGGTACATAATATGCATCTACTTTCATAACTGAAACAAAACCATAGCAATCTCAAACATGTATTAACTCATAATAAAGATCCACCACAAAGGAATTACATAGATAACCGTAATCATGTTCAGCAGCTCATACGGTACTAATTAGTGAAGCTCATAGAGAGGAGAGATATATAAGTTACTTCCACAAACCCATAGTCCAGGGTGGACTGCTCCCTCTTCATCATGGTGTCGGTGGAGATGTTTGTTGGAGGAGAAAGAGACCACGCCGGCAGCGCCCCGCCAGAGTTTTCCCCTCTCCAATCTTCAGCTCCAGGTCTCTGTTTCGTGGTTTCTCTGTTTCTGCGGCGCTCCCTTTCGCGAAAGCCCTGGGGGATCTATATATAGTCATTTTTAGGTTAAGACGAAGCTTCGGGAAGAAGGATCGACGGCAGCGGAGGCCCGAGGGCCATTTTGGTGGGTCCCACGCGGTCAGGGAATCTGGCCGCGTGGGCCCATCCCTTTCGGCCTTCTGGTCTCCGTTTCTTCGTTTCCTTTGCGCCTACGTTTCGTTCCTTCCAAAAAAAGTGATCCCCGTAAAATCTCAGGTCATTATGACGTGATTTGGTCGCCTGAAACGTAAAAATATAGAGAAAGGGGTTTTCTGACAGTGCAGGGTTAATTCCAGAAAAATGGGGAAGTTGTTAATTATCCCCAAAACTCAATATAAATCATGAATATAACCCTTATATGATGCAAATAACATGTAATAACATGTAATAAAATGTAAAGTTCATGTATGCATTTACATGCATCAACATCCCCAAGCTTAACCCATGCTCGTCCCGAGTATGAAGGTGATAAAAGTAACATGGACTTTGCATTTTAATACTATCAATGGATATCAAAGGTGATTACTATTGCTACATAAAGTCAAATGATTCATTCTTCAAAGGAATAACAATATGCAAGATAAATTATGAAGTGATATCAAATACTCAATATAAAGATGTTCAATGATAAATTCACAAAGTGTAACATAGAAGAAAGTACTATGAACCAAATGTATGCATAATGAAAAGTAAAAACATCCTATGGTGGTCATAGAGTACTTCTTATGAAAACTGAATATAAAAGGTGGACACTTTGGATAGATAAATAAGTAGAGGTAAAGAATGAATAAGTTTCATCTAACTTCCAAACACTTCTACTTAAGTTAATGCTTGCAATGTGGTAGTCATTGGTGTGGAGCTCTCATTACCCCTATCATAGCATCTTGAATGATTAATGTTTAAAGTGAAAGCAAATATGAGTGGTGTGCTTGACAATGTATTGGTTGAATGTCTCATGTCCCTTGAATACAAGTACCTACACCATGTGTTACTCACTTTGGTCCACAAAGTAAATTCAAATAAAGGTCATTGCAAGTAATAATAGTATCATCAAGAACTGCACTGGGGTACCTCTTGCCCCTTGACATGAACAAGCCCATGTCAAAACAACAAGACAAACAGACAATGAACAATCTCAGCACTCTTTTATTTACTATGGGTATAGCTTTTTATTATGAGGTGCATCACTGAATGAACATTATGGTTATGCTGTAAATTTCCACCATGAATGATGCATGGCTTAGATTAGCGGCCCAGGCATTTCTCTAACCATTTATACAAACTCTTTGAACTTATTAAGTATCCACATTCATTTCACCCATGATAGGCATCCATAAACAAAAGTACATGACATCAACTAAAAATAAATAAGTGCAATGTTGAAAACTTGCCATGTGACAGCACATATGGGCTAACTCCCAACCAAAACTATTGTCAAGCTCACAACTTCATAATTTTAATCACAATGGTTCATGCTTATTAAATGCAATAAAAGTAAATTGTGCATCAAATTCGTGAGAGGTTTTAACCAATTTTTCCCATGACAATCAATAACATAAGCATTTAAATTCAGAAATGTAGATAATACAATATAACATGATAAACATACTTGAAA